>CABFOW010002544.1:63486-91679 GCA_902141385.1 Timema californicum | reverse complement strand
GGGGGGAGGGGTTTTTCCAACAAACCATTTACTCACATAGTTTACGTGGGATTATATTTTGGGGGCAACCCGAGCCACAAAACTTTTATTAGAAAATTCCCTGACTTTTGTTAACTTTTTTTTTAAACTAACCTGACTTTACCTTTTCCAGGTTTCTTTGGAAAGTTACGACTTCCTGTTTTTACACTCTACACATTTATTTTTAAAATGCTGACAGCTACTAAACATCAACACATGTAGCTCAAGCCGACCTAATTCCTTGAATACCAAGTAATATATAGACTGTCAGTTGTCTAGGACAGGATACAAAGGTAAATGTAAGACTTGAGTAGGGACTTTCAGTCTTAAACAAACAATAAAATTAATTACTTTGGGCTCTAGCCAGCGTTTCAAAGAAGTACAAGTATCCTACTCACTTGTGATGGACGAGACAATACCTGTATATGTCAAGTTTTCTTTACTTACCAAGCTTAAAAGTACCATTATTGCTGATACCTTTGTATTAAAAGATTATTTGTCCAAAACGGTTGAGTACTCAAATATGTACGTACTCCATGTCTAGCTACTCGCCTCGGCTATTAGTATATTTGAATAAGCGAGTCTACTAGAGTTATATTTCAAAATTAATATGGTGAGAACATTATGTTTAACAAAGATACACTATAATAACTTCCACTATCTTATACAGTTAGTTACAAAATGAAAAAAAGAACCCAGCTCGAAACCGATTTATAAAAAATCATTGTTGTATGAACTTAGCAAATTATGTTACACAAGGTAAGTGACCTTTATCAAGTATTAGCAATCTTAGACAACGTTGAAGTAAATTATTTAAAGTTATAGTTTAGAATATGAACATATCTTATGTCTCGAATTAAATTACTCAGACTGTTGGTCTCTCCTGACCTATCTTTCCGGATATTCCGTGTCACCAGTCCCCCCGTGATGTCCTGGAACTGTTGGTCTCTCCTGACCTATCTTTACGGCTTCACCAGCAGGTTTGAATCTCGACACGGCCACTAGTGGTAGTTTCCTCAAGCTTGGCAGTGTCGACTAGTGTGCTGGTGTGTGTAGTACCGGCTAGCCATGTGTGGACTAGAGTGGCCAGTTGACGATGAAATGGCAAGTTGGAAATCAATACCCGTTCATTTGTACACTTTTTTAATAATGCTTTACTTGTAGCTAGGCATGACACTAAACATGTAGTGTAATGTAGTGTTACCTTCATTTTCTTTCACAACACATTTCCCCACTCAATTGTTTTAAGAAATCAAAATGAACCAACTTGTTCTCTATAAAAAGCTGCCCAGTTTTTGGTCAGTTCTAATCAATGTCACGTACTGTTGCGGAATGTAAATTGGGCCAGTTTTTTTGTATGTGTTTGGATTTATTTTCTATTACTAAGTGAACGGTATCACCTTCATTTTACTTGTGCCCAAAGAGCACAAATGTTAAGAGTTATTCTGTTGATTTTTAGTGTCTTATCGACATGAATGAATAATGAAATAAAATATTATTTTTTTATTTTGTCAGTAAGAAGTGAATTCCAAATTGTCATCGTTAACAAGTGAGACAATTTTTCGCAGATACATCCACAAGCAAGTACCTATTTCATTTGCACCGCGTTGACCCTCACGTTCAAGCCAAAAATAACTTTGGCCAACCCCACTACCTAGCTTACGGATAGTAAAGTTGTAGCTATTAATCGTTGATTTGTAGTAAAATAGAGAGATTTCGCCTGTAGGACACAAGTAGACACGAAGTTGTTATTAATGTGACGATTATCATAATCTTTGGTTTGGCGACTCTTAAACTTCTCTCTTTCATGTTCCTTGAATTTCTTTTTCAGCTCTACATCGTCTGGTGCATTTCTGTACGGTTCACACAACTTACACAAATCTTTCTTTGGTATGAAAAACTCTTGAATAGATCATTAGGTTGGCTGATCCTTGCAGTTTTACGTAGTCACGATGGAGATAACATGCATAGTTCACTTGACGATACCTATCCGGGTTAGTGTAGCTATACTTTGGGAACACTGCCTCACCGTTTCCAGCTATGAAAGGAACGTTGTTTCTCCAAATCAACTGCCCCCCAGTAAGTATCGAGAATTACCTTTCACTCTTCCTCAGTGAACTTGCTACAGCACTGGAGCCTACACCTTCGTTCTTAATTCAAAATAACGCAATGAAATGCTTACCTGATATACGAGAAAAATGTCCCAATTCGAGATGTGACGCTCAGAATACAAACAGGAATACTGTCTCAACTCAGAGTGTGACGCTATTCCTGATTCACGCAACATGCCACACCTGTGAACGTCACCCCACTGTTCTTGTTCCATCACTTCACATCTTATGTGGCGGCAAAGTGACACATCGTGCAATCTAGCGGATAACTACACTTATGGCAATCTCCCTGTACCAAGACACACCTAAGTCAGAACTATTAGCGGAATAATATACAAAATGAATTTTCTTGTGGGTGAGAAATGATTTGATAGAACATATTATGTTAAGCCGCTTTTGACAATCTAAGTATTGAAACCAAGAAAAATTATAATAAAAAATAAAAATAAATATCATTAGTCTCAAAAGGTATTTTTTAACCTTTTTTGTATTGGTATATATATTATTATGTAATGGTTATTTAGGATAATATAATTTAATGTTGGCAAAAACATGCTAGCAACTAAGGGAGTTGGACGAGAACCTTCAAAGTGTGTTGTCTAGAAGTGTAGCCAGAAGTTCTTTAGCAACATCACCCAAGATGGATTCACACGTCGTCATCATCGTCTATGTTGATTGTCCGTCATTTGCACCCATCTACATCTCTCTATCACACTTTACCAAGCGTGTCCACACATAAAACTAACCTTTGAAATAATATGTGGACTACAAGTGTGATAGGGGGGAGGGTACCAATATATGTGTGTATATATCTATATATGACAAGTTTTTAAAAATAAAAATAACAAAGATAGTCAGTCAAACAATTAAATTATAATCCAATTCAGTATTTGAAAACTTTTATTTTATTAACATTCAAATTAACTGGTTAAAATTTTAACTAAGAAAACGTGTTTTTACATATGATATTTCAAATTTTAATATCTATGACTTCATCTTTTCGTCCCATTATTATATTGTTTATTTGATTACTAGCCTCCTAATCAAAGGCTAGGTCTTAAAAGTTAGTGGTAAGTCAGTGATAGTAAAGTATTATTATATGTAATAGTTATCCTTTTTACTATTTTAAATTATTTAAAACTAACATAACCTAAACTTTTAAGCATAGACAACATGAGACTTTTGGCTAGCAATTGAATCAAAACTAACCTAAGTTATTTTCAATGATTATGATTTTAGTAGATGATTGGTTTCTCGGTATTCGTATAGCCTGGATGACAGTGTTAGTAATTATTATTTCCTATATATATTTATATATATATATGAAATAATAATTATTATATATAAATAAATAAAAGGTGACCAATGTGCTGTGAGTTTTGCGTACCAATCCTCATTAACATATATTTTGAAGGCTCAAGTTTAGTATTCAAACGGATGCTTTTGAAAAATGGTCTTATTACAAAAGACACACTCTCCAACAGTCTAGAGTGGTTGACAATGATGTTTGGTGGGTGATTTGTAATCACAGCTTTTCCGTATAGTATGTGTTTTTGTACTAGACCCTTAACATTTTATAATTTATGTAACTATTTGACAAAACTATGTAAACCAAAAGAAAACCAGACTATATTTAAACACATTTCACCCATCTTAACTTGAATCGGTAGGAGCTACAAACTACAGAATTTTAAATAGTTATTCTCTTTAAAATGTTTTAATACCTACAAAGTTAAACAAATAAAATAAGTTATGTTAATTTCAAAATATCTTAAGTAATAAACTTATCTTATTAAAAACCAATTTATCTTATAATGTTTATTATTAATACTATAATAACATCAATGTTCAAGAATTAGGCCTACTATTTTCTTGATACACACGCAATAATAAATTGATAAAATATATTAAAATAAAATTGAATATATCACGGCAACAAAAAATTTATCATTAATAGTATTCACGAATACATACGTTCTAACAAGATTTACATAAAGTAGCCACTTCCAAACAGACAAATTTTTATTCACCAAATTACCGGTACCAAAAAAGAATCACTTTATATTATGTATATAATTTCGGTTTGATCTTTATAATAATAAAAAACCGAAAACAAACAAGCTTTTAATCTCATTGGCTAACACGTGTTGTATTTTATTCTTTTAACTTATTTGAAATGAAGCTGTTATTAAAAAACATTTTTTTAAGAAAATAACAGTATGATAATTTTATTGATGATTTAAATATCTCTTCTTTGTTTGAATTGAAGTGGAACTTTTCCACAAGTGGTCTTCAAAATGGCGACCTGGTAGAGATACAGTGTTCAGATGATCACACCAATACCCGACGGCAATAGTGTTCATACATATAATTAATCTACTAAAACATATTTTTATAATGACCAATTTTAGTAACTTTCAATCAATGTTGGTGAATTCTACTGTTCTTCCTATAAAAATTAGACTTTAGTTTGTTTTGAGTGTGCCGTGAGTGTTACTAGTGGAGGTTAGGATTGTCAGACTGAGATGGCCCCCAAGACCCTGATCAAAATAAAACCATGGCATGAGCTCGCAAGCGGCTATACCACTCACGCTGAGAAGTATTTAACTTTCATCTTTTCAGACATCCGATGATGACCTAAATCCTATTCAAGCAATGATACCAAATTGTACAGACTTCCTGTTGATAAAAGAGTGTATGTATGCTTGTCACACTATATTTTAGATTAACCTTGAGGATAAATACATGGAAAATATATTTACAGTAAGTTTTGAAACCAGAAGAAATATTGACAATATAGCTCAAAATATAATGTGTATATGCCTACTGATAAAAGGTTCAAACATTTGAATTGATTAAGTTAAGACTGTGTGCATCTGTGATTCACGCGATTGGTATTTTGTGGCAAATACTTTCCACACTCATCACACTTAAATGGTTTCAGGCCAGAATGAGTGAGATTATGTCGCAATAGATGGGTCTTGCGCAAGAAACATTTACCACACTCGTCACATTTGAGTGGTTTCAGGCCAGAGTGAGGATGTGATTCAATAAATGAGTCTTGCACAAGAAACATTCACCACTCTTCACATTTGAATGGTTTCAGGCCAGAGTGAGTGAAGTGTTGCAATAGTTGAGTCTTGCGCAAGAAACATTTATCACACTCACGAAATTTGGATGATTTCACACTAGAATGAGTGAGAGTGGATCAATAAAGGGTTCTTTTGTAACACCACAGTCATCACACTTGAATGGTTTCAGGCCAGAATGTCTGAGGTTGTGTTGCAATATATGGTTCTTGCGCAAGAAACTCACACTCATCACACTTGGGCGTTTCAAGCCAGAGTGAGTGAAGGTATGTCTCATATAGTCCTTCTCTCTGAAACATTTACCACTCTCTTGAATGGTTTCAAGCCAGAATGAGTGAAGGTATGTCTCAACATATTGTCCTTCTCTCTGAAACATTTACCACTCTCTTGAATGGTTTCAAGCCAGAATGAGTGAAGGTATGCCTCAACATATTGCCCTTCTCTCTGAAACATTTACCACACTCGTCACATTTGAATGGTTTCAGGCCAGAGTGAGTGAGGGTATGTCTCAACATATTGTCCTTCTCTCTGAAACATTTACCACACTCGTCACATCTGAATGGTTTCAGGCCAGAATGTGTGAGGTTGTGTCGCAAGAGATGGGTCTTGCGCAAGAAACATTTACCACATTCTTCACATTTGAATGGTTTCAGGCCAGAGTGAGTGAGGGTATGTATCAACATAGCGCCCTTTCCTGGGAAACATTTACCACACTCATCACACTTGAATGGTTTCAGGCCAGAATGCGTGATGTTGTGTTGCAAAAGATGGGTCTTGCGCAAGAAACATTTACCGCACTCTTCACATTTGAATGATTTCAGCCCGGAATGAGTGAGATTGTGTTGCAATAGTTGAGTCTTGCGCTTGAAACATTTACCACACTCATCACACTTGAGTGGTTTCTGGCCATAGTGAGTGAAGGTATGTTTCAACATAGCACCCTTTTCTGGGAAAGATTTACCACATTCTTCACACTTGAATGGATTCAGGCTGGAATGAGTGAGATTGTGTTGCGAAAGATGGGTCTTGCGCAAGAAACATTTACCACATTCTTCACACTTGAATGGTTTCAGGCCAGAGTGAGTGAGGATGTGATTCAATAGATGGTTCTTGCGCAAGAAACATTTACCACACTCATCACACTTGAGTGGTTTCAGGCCAGAATTAGTCAAGGCATGACTAGACCTATTTCCCTTCTCTGAGAAACATTTACCCCGTTCATTACACTTGAATTGCTTAAGTCCGGAATGAATACCCCTTCTGTGACAATAACTATAGCTTTGGGTGTTTTTTTTCAATACCATAACAGACTCCGAGTCTATGGTAGTTTTGCTTTGCAGTGTTAATCTTTCCACTTTCACGTTATTGGTAGTATTAACAAAACAAAATGATGAGACTGTATTGAGATCTTGAGAGCTTTCAGAAATGTTTTCATTATAAGGAATAGAGTCTTCAACTTTTTGATATAATTGTGTCAAATATTCGTGTTCATTCTGCAAAGATAGAATCAAACATATGCATTACTTCAAACACATCCAACCAAACGGAACAATAGTAAAATGGCTTTAAGATTTGGTTCATTCCCCTGGTAGCTACTCTTCTGTAATACTCACTATTATGCAATATTGTATCATTACAATACCCCCTGGTAGTTACTCTCCTGTAATAATCACTATTTACTATGCAATATTGTATCATTACAATACCCCCTGGTAGTTACTATCATGTAATACACACCATTATGTAATATTGTATCATTACAATATCCCCTGGTAGTTACTCTCCTGTAATACGCACCATTATGCAATATTGTATCATTACAATACCCCTTGGTAGTTACTATCCTACATACATGATTATGTTAATCAGGGTTCTTACACACATATGAAACATAAATTTAAGGACTTTTTAAGGACCATAACTGTTATTCCTCATACTGCCAAAAGCTAAACACGCCAATAAAAAAAATTATAAACTGTACCAAATTTTTAATACATGGGAAAGAATAACTTTCCACCAAATTTAATGAATAGATAAGACTATAAAAATAGAAATCTTACTTTGTTGTCACTTACTTCACTCTCCTTGATTTATTGGTTAGTGCGGTCATTCTATATTCAGTATTCCACAAGATGAGTATGGATTTCATACTTTAACAATGTTTTCTGCTGGAACATGCTTATCATTTACGGTATTTTATATACAGGAGTCTAAGCATGAATGTTTGTACCAACAATAATTAAAATATCAGTTTTATATAGGTCCTAGTTCTGCTTGTTGATGTCAGTCAGTGCAGCAGTTTTTTCTCTTGCTGTTCTTCTGAAACTGTTAGACTTCGACACAAATGTTAGATTTCCTTTTGTTTCTGCTTGCTCAGACATTCTATCAGCAGATTTGGTAAGTGTGACTACATCAGCCGGAAGCCTTTGTTTTTTTGCTTTGAATTAATCTGTTTCTTCTGTGAAACTTTTCCTTTTTGAATTCTTCTGTGAAGTTTCTTTCCCTCTTAGATTCGCCTCCAAATAACTTTGCCACTTTTGTCATGCACCAGCAACTGAGATAACCATATCTTTGGTGATTAGTAACACCACCAACTGATGACGCTGTGCAATGAATGTGGGCTGTTGCACATTTTCCACTTCTATTTGCTTGTTTACAGAAAAACCTCTCTCAACAGCTGCTTGACCATGTGATAGAATAAATACCATTTTCATCACACACCACAATTTGTCATATTTTGTTCTAGGCTTTGCACAAGCACATAACAGTGACTCCAAACAGTTTGTCCCAGGATTACAATTTTGACATTTAGAAGAAAAGTCAAATTCTGTAATAAATTCTTTATATGATGAAATTAATGCATCACATTCAGTTTCCTGAAGTCTTTTTTCCTCCACTAGTATCTTAAGCACTGACACGAACTTGGTTGCACAGTTAGTATCCTCAATCATATCTCGAGGATCCATACAACTAAGGTTTCTCACAATTGAATACTGTAATGGGCACATATGCAAGATTTTCCTTACTGTTTCAATAAGAAAATCACGACATTCCATTCACACTTGAAGAACATCCTTTTCTTTAACAATATTTTTGTGGAGCAAATTCTTGACTCTGTTTTCTGCAGCGAGTCCCCGAGTTTATTTTAGTCACTGCCAGCTGGTTTTCTTTTTTCCCTACTTCAACTTTAACCAGTTTGTTACTGGTAGTTGCTTTATTTATTTCATCTTCTTTAATGAATCTCTCCATTAAGTTTATAACCATTTTCAACATGTCTCTTTCCAGAAATGGAAGCATTGGCGTATCAGTTTGGTACATTGTCAAAAAAGGTTCTACTTGTTTTGCAATTGACTGAAATATTAATAGCTTTATAGGAGTCGATGCATCACTGGTCACTTCGTTCACAATTGTAAAAGATTTGGTGTTAGGATTGGGAAGTTTCTTGTCAGTAACTAACTGCACATATTTAGTTACATGAGGCCACATGTCAAGAGAGCGTGTTACAACAGTTGAATTTTCAACCCACCTTATGGCACAATTATTTTGGGGAAAGACACTGCTATCAGTTACTTTCATGTAATCTTCTCTTCTCGCTGGTGTGTCCTTAAATAATTAATAGAGGCTAGAATAGAACTCGCTCCACATCTCAGGTTGATGATAATGAGCCATGAATGATATGAAGCCCACATCTGCCAGTATGAATTACTGCCATGTTTGTGTCTCTCTTCAATTGATCACACACCAGGTCATAAAATTTCCAATTGACATTTGGACCATCCATGGATAGTTGCAGTAGAGACTGTTTCGGAAGACCAATTTCAGAAATCAACTTTTCAAAGGAAGTGAACATATCTTATGCAGTAGCATGGCCCAGGAAATCTGAATGGATGTAACAAGATTGCACTTTATCTGTTTCCCAGTGGCGAATATGCTAATCTAACTGCTTCTCCTGAAGCTTTCTGTTGAGACTTTCATCAAATAACAAAACATATGAATTCTTGTTTCTTAAGCTTCTCCATGAGTGCAGACTGAAAATAAGGAGCAATGCCAAAACAACATATATATGCACATTTTGTCTTTCACAATGAAAAACTTTTTGCAATTCTACTGTCCAAACACATTTTTTTTAAATAATAGTCCAATTTCTTCGCATGATTTGTATGAATAATGACTGTTGCATACTTTCAAGGCCCAAATAGTTTCGGCCTTGAGTTTCCTGTCCGGTTAAGAAGGAGCTTACTATCTGCTGTCCTTGTGGTAGTGGTTCTGAATCAGGAGCCGAAAAACTCGAAGTTTGCTCTGGTTGTGTAGCACCGAAAAAATAGTGAATTCCTAAAGTTTTTTTTACATGCAAGGCTACAATGTTTTTTCCCATTCATGTGACTTGTTAAAGCAGACACCCCCATTTTTGGCAATGTCAAATACTGAAGAGCATATGCTACATCTGGCTTTGTTCCTGTCTGGCACTTTTACAAGCCATTTATTAAATGTGGGGTTATGTAACCACAAATCATTGATAGTACAATTCCCCGGCATATTGGCACGTAAATAAAAACAAAACAAAGCAAAAGGCGATTTTCTGCCTTTAAGTAACACACGGTATTAAAAGTTACAAAAAAAAAATCCATTCAAGAATAATGAAACAACAGTTTATTTATCCATGGCAGATTACTTGTTATCTCAATTTAATAAAACTTTCGTGTGAAAATAAACACAGCGGTAACGAAGCAAACTGAACCAGTAATTAAGGAGTTCCATATAAATAAAACAAACTACACAGCTACCATTTAAACACAACATTTCACGAGATAATGTTTACATGCACCAAAATGACGCAACCATAAATAATAGTGTTATAGAATGGCAACTCCCTGTAGTATGGCTAGAACAGGAATTTGAGCGCTAAGGTGGTTGAAAGATGAATTAATAGCTATCGGCGGGCATTTTAGTGCAAAACTGTAATTATAGGTACTTAAAGTGTTAATAGGTAGTCGCAAATCTTCAAAGAATTATTACAAATGATGGTTTTAAAGCAACTTATAAAAAACTGGCAAATGCACAGGAATTGAGTTTTTAAATATAGGAAATTAGAGAAAACATTGTATTTCAACAGTAGCGCTGTGTTTGTCCCCTTGACCCAATAGAGATCACAACCCGTGGGTTGATGACGCGATAAGATAGCATGCGCTAGATATTTCATGTCCCAGTGCATCTTAAATCACGGTCTTTACAGCCATTTCAAAAATTAATGTTGAAACCTGGAAATTCCAGGACTTTTCCAGGCCTTGAACAGACACACATTAAATTCCAGGTCTTTCAAGGACCGTATGAACCCTGATTAATATAGCTATCATATCATAGTATACTTGAAATGTTGGACCCCATGCTCAACCAAATGACACCAAGATGCACAGCACAGCACATTAATAAATCACTCAAAGCTGAGTTTGAACCAATACCTAGCTCTACACGGAGATATCACCATGGGTGGGCTACATCAACTCCACCCTGACATGTATCCCCCTTTTAGATGTTTTGGCTTTTAATTCTTTATTTATGGAGTTGAGGTCAGTGAGATAAGGCTGACTTGCTTGGTGAACTGATATAAAGGAGGAATGGTGGACCGATAAAGCATGATAACTTATAGAAGGTTCCAAAGATGAGAGAAAGAAAATCTTGACACTAGAATAAAGAAATTATCTCTCTTTGGTTTAATTTTGTTGAAGTTCCAGGATATTTTGTTTGTAATGTAAGTAAAGGTGAGTTTTATCATATAAAGAACTTTATAGAGATGAAGTCTTGAGATTAAACTGTTCACTTAATTTCAATTTCTAGAATTTTTAACAAAATGTGAGATATTGGGTTTAAAATTTAGTTCTAAATTTATCATGAAAGTGTAAATTGTTCCATATTAAACTCCTCTGGATGGATCTTACCTTGATCACAATATTTTCTATTGGAAGTTCTTCAGTAAATGTCTCTATCTTTCCATTAAAGTGTTCTTCAGACTTGACACTAACAAATTTGCTTTCTGATGTGCTGCCCTCGTCTAGTCCTGCCTAGAATTATAAACAAATACACACACACTATATCTCTATATAAAAATAGATATATTAGACTCTATTAATATACTATTTATATTAAATATTCACCTACAACTTTGTACACAGGCAGCCATTCTTCTTTGCGGATCATGGTTCTACAAGTACCCCAGCATAATAAATACCCTTGAAGAAATAATGATCGATCTTGTTAAATTGGTATCCCATGTTTCAATTTTACTCCAGAATATATGAAAATGTCTCATGACTTGGGTCCCCTTCTACTCTTTTTGAAAGATGATTTGAACTGACCCGTTACAAAAGAACCCTATTAATGCAGTGACTGGGTGATATCGGTGCCTAGTAGTGCATTTATTAATATGATCCAAGTGATCCAGAAACATATATATGAAGATTAATAGATTAGCTACATTCTATCTGAAAACACAGTAGTACCTTTTAAATGCTCCCAAGATTATATAACATGCTATAAGATTATATAAGTTAATTTTATAATAATGTCACCAAAATTGGAAGGCGTGTTGTATAAACATTGTATATTGTGAGTGGCGGATGACATAACAGGTGTTGTGAGGATAGTTATGATGAATCAATAAACAAATAAACTGGAAGCGCTGACTAGAAAAGGAGGTGTCAGCAATACATAGCTAGAAACCGGCCGTGTTTAAATGGGAGGGTTCGAAGCCCCCGGGGCTGACTACGAGAGATAGACGATAAGCCGGGAGCTCACGCTGCTTGTCACGGGCTAAGTCGTCGGGTTCACCAAGTACCAGTCCAGGACTGCCGACCGCGCCCAAGGAGGGATCACAATTCAGCCAGACTGAATAAGAGGAAGAATGAGTGGTATCAAGGAAGGCCCCCATCAGCAAGGAGGTTGATAATAAACAGAAGAGGTCTAGCCTTCGTACCCTGCAGGCGACAACACCAACTCATCAAGCCCTGACTTGCCCACACACTCGTATGGTCTAAGGCCACGTCATCGGATAGTGAAGTAGATAGTACAGTGTGTGTCAGTTACCGCAGAGTTGCTACCATGGCACCCACGGTGACAGGAGGAAACACGGTGCTGCGCTGGTAGTGGGCATCCCAATAAATATCGTAAATCCTTTTTAATCAGTATAATTTATGTAAAGTAATAAATTGCCATTCAGAATATGTTTTTTCTTGACAATTGTTGATTAAGTTTAGAAGTTTTGTAGATTTATTTAATTTCCCTTCTGGAATTAGAATTTATAAATTTGTCTTTCACGGATTCACACCTGGTACGCACATATGGCCAGTATGCCATGTGTCATGTGGGGCGTAGATAGACGGATTTAGGTTAAATTTATGAAATCTCTTTGAGATGGAAAAGAATTCAATTTTTGCTTGTTAGAATAGGTTCAAATATTAAACAGTTCTTGGTCTGTATTTCCAATGTTGGTATTGAAATGATAAGATATTCACTTTGGTTAAAATGTAACTACATTTGTTGGTCGCAAATATTGTTATATATTTTGGAGTGGTGATGTTCTTGTCACCAGTAATGTTATTATTAGCACCGCGTCTTACTACCCGTTCGGGTTATACGCCCTTACACTAATGTGTAATGGTAGGGTGATTGTGAGATGACATGGAGGACCTACAGTTTAACGTGGAATCCGAACCACGGTGGAGGCCTGGCATTCCTCACATTCACAAGATGTCTTGTCAGAGGTGAAGGAAGGGTTTGGTAATCAGATAAATCTGTGCCGGGACCAGTAATGTTACGAGAGGAGGATATCGCCTGTTCCGTGTAGATGGATAGGTTTAATTGTTTGCAGTTTTTGTAATTAATATTAATATTAATATTAATTTTTAATATTAATATTTAGCACCGCGTCTTACTACCCGTTTGGGTTATACGCTTTAAGTACTAATTACTATAATGGATTAGGAATTGGGAAGGTTGAATTAGAGGAAGTGAACCCGCATTTGCGTGGAGGGAGAGTGGAAAACCATTTAGGAAAAACCACCCCCAGTTCACCCGACCGAGATTCGAACCTCGATCTCCCCGTCCTCACCGGTTGAGCTCAACACGACTAGCGCGTTAGCCAACTACGCCACCGAGGCGGGTCAGTTTTTGTAGTATTACTAAATGATATGTAGATTTAAAGTTAGCAGCTTTCTTGTATTTAATCTATCCATTGATACAGACAGGCCAGTAACTTTCTTGGAAGTGTGAATCTAAGACATGTATGTTTATGGAATGAGAGAGGAACTTTCTCTTTATGTTTATAATCTTCGCTTAACAAAACTCATGTATTATCTATATACTTTTAAGTAAAAAATATATTGAGCTGGCTAGCTTGTGTAACATATGACAATGAAGCGTCCTCACCTCATGATATCAAATAAACCCGTGTCACATGACCTTGTTTGCCTTCGCCCCGTTACCCTCACGGAGCAGAGCTTTTGTCCAGCCTACATCTAAGTACCAACTTATTATTCTACATAATTCATCATCAACTTCGAGAATATGCTAGTAAATTTAAGTCATTACAGAGACAATGAGACATTAAAACCATCATAAATATAATGACAATATTTTTGAGGTGGTTATTAACCCTTAAACACTCAATGCGCTGAAATATTGGCACGCCAAGGTACTGCTAGAACACTCTCACGGCGCCAGCTAAATCTTGCAGTGCAAGTTTATTTTTAATAAAGGTGGCCCCACACACAGTATTCTAAAAGTTTAGGTTTATTTCATACTTTTTCCAACAGATAGCACCACTGGTCTTAGAACTATTTATTTTGAATAGCTGGAATATGTTATTATCATTGTTTACATCATGGTGTGAATACGTTTCTAGTTCGTGGTTTTTCCCTTATTCCTTATTTATATAAATATATTTGCTTCTATTTAGGAATGCCAGGCCTCCACCGTGGTTCGGATCCCACGTTAAACTGTAGGTCCTCCATTTCATCTCACAATCACCCTACCATTACACATTAGCGTAAGTGCGTATAGCCCGAACGGGTAGTAAGACGCGGTGATGATAATAATAATAAAAATTTTGCTTCTATTTTTTTCTTACTAGTTTTCTTTTTATACATTATTTATTATATTTTCATTGTTTTATTCAAAGCTTATTATTTAAGTGTTGTTTAGTTGAAATATTCTAGCCAGGCAATGGCTGGTCCAAGTTCTAGGCTAAATGACTGACATATTAGACTATTTAGATACTATTGACAGTGACAGCGACTTTGTGAATGAAAGTGATTCTGACATCACTAGGGACGGAGATAATTTGTCAGGTCTTAGGAATCCAGCTGTTCATAACATGTGTGACAGCGATGATGAAGACCACACGGAGATTCTGTCACGTGAGAAACCTCTCCCATTTATGTGATTTTACAAAATGTTATGTAGTTCAGAATCAAAATAACCTACAAACACCAAACTAGTATCACATTTTACAGAAATAAATTCTCTTTCCTGCAGGATGACTAATGAATAAGGAAGACCAGGAAAAAATAATATTTTTAGCTCTGAATTAGAAATTTTAATTCAATTTTTACAGATTTTCAAAATTTCAATTTTTTTTTACAAAATAACTGTAGTCTAATAATTGATGTAATAGGTTTGTTTATAAATCTTCAATGTTTGTAGTATAAGTGTGATTTTTTCATGTATATAAGCTAAAATTATTTTTTATGAGAGAATTTTTATGAGAAAATTTAAAATGCTTAGAGGTAAAATGTGAAACTTAACCTGAGTGTTTTGGCTGAGTCTAGTGAAAATGTTGGGGGACTTGGAGTAAATAATTAAATACAACCTCAATTAATATAATAAATGTGTAGTGAAAAATATAAGCACTTGAAGAATGGCAACAAAGACAACAATGGTTAACAACATGAGCAGTTGCCAGCAGCACACAGGCCTACCTAACCTACCTTCAAACAAAGATAAAGAATGGCAACAAAGACAACAATGAAACAACAATGGTTAACAACATGAGCAGTTGCCAGTAGCACACAGGCCTACCAACCTACCTTCAAACAAAGATAAAGCATTTAAGAGATATGTTTGACACAACAAATGGCAATATAAAAGTTAAAGGAGAATGTTAGGATTTTAAGAAAATACAGTTTCTTTAATAAATCAGCTAAAATATTACCTTAATTGTTTCCGTGAATTGATGAAAGTCGTCCTCGGGAGGTTCTATTTTAATGTTGGACGTATCATAACTGCATGGCTCCATCTTTATAGCAATGTTCAAATCTTCTGGCTGGAAGATTATCTTAACTAGACTTGTAAAACATACAAATTAATTGTCTGGATAATTAGGAGCTGGAAAATGACTTATATAAATTCTATTGGGAGTAATATAAAAAAATGTTTAGCGATGTTAATTTTTAGTGATGACTAGAAATATAATAATTCCCCATAGCATGTTTAGGTTACTTGTTGGTTGTGTGTGATCCTTTAACACAAGTGTTACTCATCCTTACACAAAGTTACCAAGATCATAACATCCGGTTAGCAGGGAACTACCCGGTAGCACGGAACTACCCGGTAGCAGGGAACTACCCGGTAGCAGGGAACTACCCGGTAGCAGGGAACTACCCGGTAGCACGGAACTACCCGGTAGCAGGGAACTACCCGGTAGCTAGTGATATTACTATTATATAAATATAAATGTGACAGGACAATATTCCACCACTTGGATAAAACATACTCGTTACGTGCTTAATATACAGCTTAGGGACAACTTTAATACAAACAAACACCAATAAATGTTTCTTAACATTTTGTTATAACTAAAAACTGCAATAACCTTTAAAAAACTAACCTATATGCATCAACAAATAAAAGATTTGATCAAATTAAGAGAAAGAGTAATGTTAAAATAAATAATTAGGTGGAAGTTGAAAATACTTTGTAATAATATCACCAGAGTTACTTAAGGTCCAACAAGGTATGTTCTGTGTATTCCGGCTGATTAACACCACACATTATCATGAACGAGGATGGTGTTAAAAACTGCTCACATGATCACTTAACAAAACAAATTGAAAATAATTTAACACCAAACTTTCTTATTGATGATTTAAAGGTTAGGTTTTATTAATTTTAAATAGCTTATATTGGAGATGTTAAACTCGACTCTTCGATACCTCAATACCCTCGATTCTTTAACGTATCAATTCTTGATATTTCTATTCTTAGCGCTAAAATAAAGTAACGGCAAATAATCAAAACAGCAAAATTCAGGATTAGTTGTAATTAATTATCTCTCATCATTATTTACCGTTATTTGCTACGTATTTGGGTTAAGTTAACAACCCTATTTGATGAATTTAATAAACTTGTGTTTATTACAGTTGTTTATTATAATTTGTTTGAATTATTTATAAATATTTGAGTCAGTGAGGCATTATTTGTAGGTAAAAATACACGATTTCTATAGAAGTTACTAGTTTTTGTATTAATCATGTATAATGTTTTAATACTGGGTCAAATGGATATTTTTCTTTTTTAAAACTAATAACAAATTGTTTTCTATTACCATGTACATTTTTTAGTTTTTTCACAATCCCATCGAGTCGAGTAAAATGTTTTTTTATATGAGATTGGATGGTTGGAAAAATAATGAAATAGGAAAGAGATAAGAATTGAAATCGAGTTTGAATTTAAGAATTGGAATCAAGAATCAGGATCGAAGAAAACGTATCGTGACATCGATTTGTTTATATTAATAAAGATAATAACCATCTCTTACTAAAATACTTTATCCCAGTCATTCATGGATCAATGATGTCATATATTATTCCTTAAGGTGCTGAAGGGAGCGCGGGTAATTTTACAATTTTTATAGCATTACATGCTTTTGGCCAAAATTAATCAAATATTTCTCCAGTAGCAACATATAGTTTAGTTTTCTGCACATTCTAATATCAACAGATCTTGAATATCTGTCCAGGGTGTCCTGGAATGTTGTCAGAACTTTTTAAATAAAGAGAAAATGTTTTGACAACATTCCAGGACACCCTTAACAGATATTTAAGATCTTTTGATATTATTATTATTACTACCGCGTCTTACTACCCGTTCGGGTTACACGCACTTACGCTAATGTGTAATGGTAGGGTGATTGTGAGATGAAATGGAGGACCTACAGTTTAACGTGGAATCCGAACCACGGTGGAGGCCTGGCACTCCCCACATTCACAAGATGTCTTGTCAGAGGTGAAGGAAGGGTTTGGCAGAAAACTAAACACTACGTTGCTACTGGAGAAATTTTTGATTAATTTTTGCCAACAAATTTATATTCTATAAAAACTGAAAAATATTTGCACTCCATTCTGCCGCACCTTAAGGAATCTCTGTAAAAAAACACATATATGTGAACATTTACTTTTCACTGTGATTTTGCTGAGTCGTTTAAATGTTGCAGAAATATGGTTTGTTTCTAAGGCCTTTGCTCACATAACTACTCGAATATAACCTTAAAGTGACGCGAGATAAACCTAAATTACCAACCAGTAGCTTTAGTGTCACCAGTAAGTTATTTTAGTAGTGGTCCGCTCACTAACCTGTTTATGAAGCGTCCATGATTAGTCCTTGAAAACTCAACACGCTAGTCGCCGGGAATGAACATTTAACGGACCATTTCCGGTAGGTCTTTCGACAAAGTGTATAACGCTAGACATTTTGCAGTCCCTTTACTGAGATGAATAGTCAGCGTATAGCCCAAACACATACTAAGACATGGTGCTCAATAAAAAGTACATCATTATTAGGTCCAGTCTAAAACTATTATTATTATTATTAATAGTTTACAGTTAATATTATGTTTACTGTACACAGATGACTCCAAGATCTTGCTTGGTTATGTCTCGTATCGAGGACAATATAGTTAATAGAGAACCAAATCCTCTTGGCCATTGCGTCACTATACATTATATTAATAAATATAACATATTCTGGAAGCACCAAGAAGGTGCTAGCAACTAGATAGGGGCCTAGTAGAGAAGTGATTGAAGTTCTGTCACTTTCGTGTATCACCGTTCGTGAAACACGAGTAACTATAAGTTATCACTCCACCGTTTAACCTATGACGACATAAGAAAACCCTCGTCAGTGTCAAAAAGCAACCACTTAGTCGAGTTCTCGCATACAGCCCTTAGAGTCAGTATTAACACTACTGTTTCATACGTCCCCTTTTAGGCTCTTTTACATTTTTATGGTACAATGTTTATATATTTTAATCCCTTAGTTAAGCAAACAAGTGTATGTAGAATCAAATGACACCAAGATTTAGACATTTTTAACACTTTTAATAAATACTACATCCATACGAAACTCGACAACATATGGCCAAATCCCTTTAGAAATGTAGATATTTACAATGAGCTGTAATTTTTCTGTGACTAGGCGTACGTGATGGATGTCAACTTGAGCCTTACACCCATGATCCTGCGCAGGAAAATGCATACGACATCTTTTTAGGTCTACAAAGTGTACCAACCACGTTTAGTTAATACAATGAATAGTTTATTTTACCTATAATTATAAATTTAATTTTACAGATGAAAGATTGGGTTAAGCTGGGTTGTGAATGTGTCAAATAATGAAAGGTTAGATTAGCTGGTTTGATAAGTGTCATAATAATTAATATAAACTAGTTATCCTATTATTTCCATAACCTCATCAATATTAAGTTTTAGGAGGGTTTACACTTCTTCTAGAATTTAGTCGTTATGGATACTTGTGATCACCTACACCTTGTCAAGTCACATGAAGTTCAATTTACTATAAATTAAAGTTAATTGTGGTCATTTTATACTGCTTTTACAGCTTCATAAAGAAGTCAAATTCTGTTTGGGGTTAAGTGTAATGTGTCCAGTTTTGTTCTAATGTGGCTGGTAGATAATTTTATTTTAATTAAAAATATATTTTTATTGTGTTCGGAATAATGAAAGGCTATTATAAATATTTTAAGAAAAACTAACCAAGAATATGAGAGATGATACATACTATTCCCAGAACATTAACATCAACAAACAACAGAATTCACTTGTTTTTTTCCCAGAACATTAACATCAACAAACAACAGAATTCACTTATTTTTTTTAACAGACCCATAGTCTTATAGTGTTATCGTAATTTCTAAAAAAAAAATTGAATTAAATACAGATGGAGATGCCTATGTAGATTATGTTTATAATACCTGGTATTACTTTTTGTTTTAACTACTATTCCGATTATTTGAAGAATTTGAGATGTTCCATCGATTTAACAAAGATAATGACCAATATCCAATAACCTATTTTTAGTAAAGCTTGAGAGCTATTCAGTGGTGCACTCTATAGTATGTACGAATCTGTGTGGAAAGCCCAATGATCTCTATCTAATGTATAGTGGATAGATATAAACACAGCACTTGCAAAGGACCAAAGCGAGACACTTAAGGAACGGCTACACGGAACTTCACCGCACCACACCATAACGTATTTTTCCGGAGGAATGCTATCCATATATTTAAATGCAAGTGGCTACACGGTCCGCACCGCACCGGTGCGGAAGAATCGTCGAGAGAGCATTACTCGGTGTGGACCACGATCGGATATCTCTTATAGGAGCTACTTCAACCTTATTTTGGTTATTTTTATAACCACGGCAATCGCTTATGTAGGCAAATATCACGCTGTGATTGGACGATCAATTCAAACTTTACAAAACAGTGAACCATCCTATCCTATACTATCCTTTATCTATGGTGTGGACCGTGTCGCCACTTACCACCGAAAATAGATGTTCGGGAGCTTCCGACCTTTGTTTTAATGCTAACCACTAAGCACGGTAGGGATGGGCGAAACAGTGATTTTACGATATCAGTTATCACAGTGACCTTGATTTTAAAAGAGCAGTGACTTATACAAGTGATTATTCACAATGATTTGCAGTCACTGTGTTAGCACTTGTAAAACCAGGCATTTCTTTCACAATCGTTGCACGTGTGACGCTGTATAGATTCCTTGATTTTGAGGGAATATAATTATTGGGTTGTTTCCATAATTACGTACAAGATAAACAATATAATACAACATTCCAATCAGCTCTCTGGCTAGAAAATGCAGTGCGAATCGGCTCCGTGTAGCCATAGCTTTAAGTTTGTCGTCTGCTGTGAGCTTAATGATTTATTGTCAGAAAATAAAAGTTGGTGGGCGGGTGAGGTTTTTTTATTTGTTAATTAATTGCATGAGCCAAAGAGCTAGCATGCTTATAGCATTATGGATTATAATAATAAAATTTTACACGGGGAAATATTCGACAAAATTCTCAATATAGTGCCATAGGTTTAAAATCGGGTCGTTCAAGATCACCATCTAATAATAAAATTATGAAGAAAGCAAAATCTAGTGTAGGGCGTGTTGTGGTCAAACCAACGGGACAGGTGTCAGCCAAAGTTCCCAAAGTAGCTAATGCCAAGGACAGTCAAATTGGGACAATTGTTTCAGATGATAGTATAGCAGTAGAAATAGAGGATGTATTTAATCCTTATAATCCAGGGCCGTACAAAATTACATTTTCCAATACATTGGAACCAAACATTCAGAATCTGCATCCAATGAAAATAGGAAAGGGTGTATTTACTAAGAATAGGAGTGTGGCTAGTATTGTTCCGGCACGGAAAAACCAAATTGTTGTTGAATTGTTATGTATTAAGGAAGCTAATAGTCTTATGGCAGATAGGGAACTGTCTCAGTTGACAGGGTTGGTCGTAATGAACATCGGTGTAATAGTAAAAGCAGAACACAATCAATTTGAATAGTGAAAAAAAATAACCAATTGAGCACGTTGGGCGCCACTCCCAATGTCTAGGAGAAAAGAATAAATATTAGTTATTATTAATTCAATAAATTACTTACATGGTCCAAAGAGCAATAGCTCACTTCTAGGATTATGGTTTTACAGAATTTGTAGTTTTACATAGGTTTAAATTTTAACAGATTAATAAGACATTATGAACATTTTAACATGAAATAAAGTTAAACAAAATCAATTTTTTTTAGATGAATACACAAAACAATGAAAGACAGCAGTATCAGTACAATATTACTGATAAGATAATTTTGAAAATTTTGAAAACTGTGTGATAATATTTATTAGTACCTTTTATCAATAACTGTAAGATAAACACAAAATAAATAAAAATAAGCATATAAAAATTAGAAAAAAAATAGTAGCAAATACTTTATAAGAAATTACATTGAGATAAAAATAAAAGTTAAAAGTTGCAGAAACATTATTACAAAAATAAACAATACATGCAGGTATGTACAGGAAATAAATTAATAAGAGATTCTTACATAAGGTATAAGGTTATAGTATTGAAGACCTGTGTTAATGATAAATATACAAATGGTAGTCAATAACTGTTCAAAATTTTGGTATTTATGTTTAAAGTTGTTTACTGACAAATATTTTTATAATGTTTTTTAAAAAAAATCAGTTCAAGTAGACCAATGATATCTGTTGGAATTGCATTATATACTATAGTCATTTTATTTTGAATTTGTTCCGTAGCTTACAGTGTTAAAAGATTCATGATATATTTTAAGTGAGCCTCTAGTATGATGACCTAATTGGGTTATTTCAAATGTGTGGGTACTTTTAAGTTTATTTTTAATTATTTTGTAAGCAAGAATGCCTGTTTGGTAGATACTCACTTTTATCTAGAGGCATTAAATCCAGATATTTATAAATTTCAGTAGTTCTATATTCTCTGTACAGGTAATTGATATAATGATCTAATAATTCTATTTTGGAGTGCGGTTAGTCTTTTAAGTCTTGATTTGGTTGCAAAACCCCTAATATTAATCATATATATAAGATGTGAGTGTACCAAGGAAGAATAAAGAGTTCTTTTCACTGGATTAGTTAATACATAGGCACAACGGCTTAAAGCTCCTGCAATGGGAATAAGTTTTTTGCTATATTATTTATGTGGCTGTCCCATAATAGGTGCTTGTCAATAGTTAGGCCCTGATAAGTGAGAGAGTCTACATATTGCAGAGTCTCATTTTCCATGATTATTTTCTTTTTTATTATTCTTTTATAGCTCGGTTTTGAGAATAGAATAAGTTTTTTTTAATTAATAGAAAGTTTATTGGTATGAATCCAGTCTAGCAACATAGGGACCATAGGGACGTCGGATTCAATATTATTTAGTAGAGCATTTATATTAATGTTCTCATAATATATGTAAGTGTCGTCTGCAAAAAGCTGAATGTGTTCATTCAAGTTAATTTTGTGTAAAACTTTTATATAAACTAAGAACAGAATGAGTCCAAGAATTGAACCTTGAGGAACGCCACAAGTTATTTGTTTATAGTCACTAAAGAGCCTGGCTCATTTTTTTTCATCAGAACTCTTTGGTACCTATGAATTAAATAATTTTTGAACCAAATTAACGGAGACTTTTCTATTTGAATACACTTCAATTTATCAATCAATATAATGTGATCAACTCTATCAAAAGCCTAGTCAGGTCAATAAACAAACCCATTCCCAAGTTTCCCTTGTCAATAGTTTTTTGAATTTTTATTATTAGGTCAGTAGCTGCAGCTTGAGTATTGGAATCTTTCAGGAAACCATATTGTCCAGCAAAAAAATAGTTGTTTCTATTTAAATATTATATATATATAACAAAAAATAACTCCAGCTCAACTAACCGGCAGTGGCAACGACGCCCCTTTACACTCGGGACCACTGGGTGTGTTCAGGAACATTACTGGATTGTACAATGTAACTAATCTTAAATTATAATAAAATAAAAATTATTGATAATTGTGTGTTATTATTATTGTGGTTTTTTTTCTGAGTCTAGATTACAATCCTACCTAATAAGGCATGCCTCCTAAATTATAATACTAATAAAAGTATTGTGAAACAATACTTGAGAGAAAAATAAAATAAGTTTTACATTGAATTATAATGACTAAAGCAAATAAAGGGTATTTTAAATTCCTAGTAACACGATGAATATTAACGATGAGCTTGATCTCACCCAATAATGTAGTCTGACGATTTTATGTACTGGTAGTAAATCTGTATTCTTCTTCTCTGTGGTTTGTTCTTTATTATGTCTTCATAAAACTCCCAATAATCCCTTCCTGTAGACCATCTTCTATTTTTCATGCTTTTGCACGGCCAAAATTGATGATTCACTATATAATATTCACTTTTGAAAACCGGCCCAAATTGACTCTTCCTTTATATTTTTTCAGTTCTTCTACCACAATTTTTTTTAACAATCACCCAAACATGTTATTTTGTTTTTTATATAAAAAAAGAATCTTTGGCATTGGAGAAAAAATGATTTAAACTTCGCGCATTAAATTTCCGAAACAAAATAAATCAAAATTTAAATAGTTCCGAAATCCACCACTCTTTAAAGTAGATAGCGTTATAATCACCTACAAAAATAGTAATAAACATGGCGGGTTGGCATTTTTGAATTAAAATAAAGAAAGACAATTTATTACGATGAAATAAAGGTAAGTAGGTTATATTTATAAATTAATATTTCAATTGTAAACAAATATATAATTAATATTTGAAGCTTAAGGAGTTGTGATTGACATTTCAAACAAATAAATAGTAAAATTGTCAACGTTATTATATAGTTGAAAGTTTGAGTCAATTGACTATTAAATTTATATTTTAAGTAAATATTTAAGCAAAAATAACATCACATCGGATAGGAGTTAGAGAGAGAAAGTGAATCTTCAATATTGCAGGTATGGCGTTTCAATAGGCGCAATCTTGATACACCTGAGTGGTTTGATCCCTCTGGTACAGTAACAGTGACTTTCTTGGGCGAAGAGCTACCATCTTATGTTGTCATGTGTTTCTCTAGGGTGGAGGTCAAGCCTTATGTTTATCCAGGGACGCAATGTCACAACTGCGCACATCTCACTGTCTTAGGGCGGACATAGGTGTGCAATGTCACAACTGCGCACATCTCGGTCATAGGGGGGGACGGGACATAGGTGCGCAATGTCACAACTGCGCACATCTCACTGTCTTAGGGGGGACATAGGTGTGCAATGTCACAACTGCGCACATCTCACTGTCTTAGGGGGGGACATAGGTGCGCAATGTCACAACTGCGCACATCTCACTGTCTTAGGGGGGACATAGGTGTGCAATGTCACAACTGCGCACATCTCACTGTCTTAGGGGGGGACATAGGTGTGCAATGTCACAACTGCGCACATCTCACTGTCTTAGGGGGACATAGGTGCGCAATGTCACAACTGTGCACATCTCGCTGTCATAGGTGCGCAAAGTGTGGAGGTGGTCATCTCATAGAAGAATGTCTACAAGACCCCAAAATATGTTCTCTGTGGGAGTGGGGGGATCATTTGGCGACCAACCGAACGTGTCCCGAGTGGATGCGACAGGACAGCGTCAAATCAAATCTACAATGGCTCGTCGTAATTTGTCGTACCGGGAGACAGGTCAGGCTGTGGACCGCAACTCTTCCTACAAGTTGTGTTATGTAACCGGGGGGGGGGGGCAATTTGTCGTACCGGGAGACTGGTCAGGCTGTGGACCGCAACTCTTCCAACAAGTCGCGCTATGCAACCAGGGGGGCCCCAATTTGTCATGGACAATTTCCAAACATGCCAATACGGCCACGCAATGTAACGTCCTACGAGTACCCCGGAACAGGATGTTGGGAATATGAACGTGGGTTCGTCAGGAAGCTCTATCGAAGGAACATTAGACTACATCATAAGTAAGGGGTGGAACAGATGGTTTCTAAAGTGGTATCGCTCCTAGTAACCGTGGCGTCCTCAGCGCCAGGGGAGTTAGATCCGTCAAGTTTAATGGCAACAATAACAGGGAAAATACAAACATTGTTAAGGGATGTGCGACGCTTTAATAGCCATAATCGTAGAACTGCTTGGATCGAAGCTGGTAGGGGTGTCCAAAGTAACCTTGTCTCATATGTTTGTTTTTATGATGAGTTATTTAAATATGATACAAGGAATAAGTGTAAAATTAGTAGGATGGATAGACCTGCCCGGGCGAGAGGTGTCGCGCTGTTATTTAGGGCGGGCATTCAATCTGTTAAAATAACATCTTGTAATTTGCAATAACCTCGGGAGTTTGTAGGGATAAAAATATTTTTGGCAGGTAGGATATTTCAAGTTATATCTTTATACAACCCCTCTTTATACAACCCTACACCGGATAATTTCAATAATAGTTTATGGGAACAATTTGTCGGAGGTCTATAGTCCCCAGTTATTATCTGCGCGGACATGAATGCGCACCATATGTTGTGGGGCTCCCCCTACATAGCTCATTGGGGGATGGAGATTCATGAAACCTCAGTGGTGGTTCCTCTTGTTATACTAAATACAGGTGAGGTTACTCGACTTAACAGACCTCTGTACCCAAACACGTGCCCAGATGTTACACTTGCATACCCTAATTTTGCACCATACTTAACTTGGGATACGATCGGTGACTCCACGGGCAGTGATCATTGGCCCATTATTTTGACACTAAACTCTCAGGTTCCATATAACTATAAAAATGTCCCTCTGGATAGCTCACACAACTATAAAAAAGAAAATTGGGTATTATATTCGATAAAAGTGGAGTTAATAGCTCAAAATTTAGCGGTGGACCGTGGTCCTTTAGTACAGTATGATAACTTTGTTGATGCTCCAAAGAGCTCAGTTGATGCGGCAGTACCAACCTCACAGGGGGTGATTCTTGGCGGTTGTATTGCGAGGCTTTCCCCCGATGTATCCCTGACACAGGTTTGGTATGGAATCAAATGGTTCAGGGGGATTGTTACAAACTTATTCAGGGTCCCTACGGTTGACTTAGAGCCATGGGCAGAGTGATACCGGATTCAGTTATGTGCCCCCCTGCTGGAATTCCCCAGTTTGGGTGTTCCTGAGCTCGATAAACGTTTTACTGACAGCGAATTAAGGGCGACACACGGCGGTTGGCCCAGACAATGTGTCCTATGGTATGTTGACAAAATAGTCGTCTGTTTGTCAACGAGCGCTGCTAGAGATATTTAACTCTGTGGGAGGAGGGGGTAATACCAACGGCATGAGACAGTTCCTTTCTGATTCCGATTCTAAAACCGGGTAAAAGTGTGAAGTTAAGTTCTTATCAGCCTGTTTTGGTCAAATGGAACACTTAGTTAGAGCCCGTTTGGAACGCTTTCTGGAAAAGAACGAACTCCTTAATGCCATGCAATGTTCCACACTTAATAACCTCTATATTAGTTTCTGATATTCAAATTGCTATCACAAAACTCATTTGTGTTATTATTATTATTATTATTATTAGCACCGCGTCTTACTACCCGTTCGGGTTATACGTCACTTACGCTAATGTGTAATGGTAGGGTGATTGTGAGATAAAATGGAGGACCTACAGTTTAACGTGGAATCCGAACCACGGCTCGATATACAGGATGCGTACAATAATGTCGATCATTCTGTGCTGTTTGATAAACTTTTTTGTCCGGGTTGTTCTAGCAAAATGTGTTATTAGTTTAGCTATTTATTTCAGAATAGATCGTACACTGTAAAGATAGGTCAAGCTAGATAATCCCCTCGAACTCAACAAAGGGGCCTACCACAGGGATCAGAACTCAGTCCTCTGTTATATGCAGTCTATTCGAATGATATTGATAGCTCTTTTCCTGTTGGTATAACGACTCTACAGTATGTGGATGACGTAATATACGTTCGGTCCTGTAACTTATCAGAGGGGATGGGTAAGCTATAATCAGTGTTTCCTTTGCTTTCAAATTGGTTGACAGCCCACTCTTTGACTCTAAATATATCTAAATGTTGTGCGGTAATCTTCTCCCGACATAGAGTGCGAGATAACTTAGATAGAATAGTTTATAAGGGACGTCAAACTCAGATAAAGCTGACGGTGCGATTTTTAGGCATGACACTAGACATGAAGGAATCATGGCTCCCTCATTTTTTGGAATTATCTGGAATATGTGACAGGTTTATAAATACTATGAAATCGGTGGTGGGTGCCTCTTGGTTCTCCCACCCATATACAATGTACAATGTAAAGTGGGCTTATACGTTCTCGACTGGAATATGGGTGTTTTTTATATCACACCACATCCCGATCCAAACTTGCAAAGCTGGATAGGATCCAATATGCGGCTTTAAGACTGTGTCTGGGCGCTTGTCGTACATCACCAACCAACGCACTCCTTACTGAGGTGGGAGATCTGGGCGCTTGTCGTACATCACCAACCAACACACTCCTTACTGAAGTGGGAGATCTGGGCGCTTGTCGTACATCACCAACCAACACACTCTTTACTGAGGTGGGAGATCTGGGCGCTTGTCGTACATCACCAACCAACACACTCCTTACTGAGGTGGGAGATCTGGGCGCTTGTCGTACATCACCAACCAACGCACTACTTATTGAAGTGGGAGATCTGGGCGCTTGTCGTACATCACCAACCAACGCACTCCTTACTGAAGTGGGAGATCTGGGCGCTTGTCGTACATCACCAACCAACACACTCCTTATTGAATTGAGAGATCTGGGCGCTTATTGTACATCACCAACCAACACACTCCTTACTGAGGTGGGAGAACTCCCTTTAATACTGTGTCTGGGCGCTTGTCGTACATCACCAACCAACACACTCCTTATTGAAGTGGGAGATCTGGGCGCTTGTTGTACATCACCAACCAACACACTACTTATTGAAGTGGGAGATCTGGGCGCTTGTCGTAGATCACCAACCAACGCACTACTTATTGAAGTGGTAGATCTGGGCGCTTGTCGTACATCACCAACCAACACACTACTTATTGAAGTGGGAGATCTGGGCGCTTGTCGTACATCACCAACCAAC
>CABFOW010002544.1:30581-40695 GCA_902141385.1 Timema californicum | reverse complement strand
CTGGGAGGTTACATGTCTGGTGCTGGGGGGTTACATGTCTGGTGCTGGGGGGTTACATGTCTGGTGCTGGGAGGTTACATGTATGGTGCTGGGAGGTTACATGTCTGGTGATATTCTCTGGTTCTGGGAGGTTACATGTCTGGCGCTGGGAGGTTACATGTCTGGCGCTGGGGGGTTACATGTCTTGTGCTGGGAGGTTACATGTCTGGCACTGGGAGGTTACATGTCTGGTGCTGGGAGGTTACATGTCTGGCGCTGGGAGGCTACATGTCTTGTGCTGGGAGGTTACATGTTGATCTGGCGGTCCTAACAGTCCAACACGAGAACATTAGCGCTGTACAGTAGTACAGTAGTACAATAGTACCTTGGAGCAGTAATTGTCACAATCAGACTTCTCACAGCGAGTGCCATGGTAGCCTGCCGGACAAACACATCTCTCCACATTGCTGCTTTTGGAACAGATGCCTCCGTTACGGCACAGCAAAGACACGCAGTTCTCACACCTGTTGCCTGGAACATTGCAATCAACCTCAGTACATAAACTTGACAACACTGTGTGTACGTCACAGATTGAAACATCTACAGAGTGGATATGTCTGTCTGTCTGTCAAGTGCGGAGTGTGAGTGTGTATCTAATATCCGGGCTAGTTGACCATAAAATGGGCTCTAAGAGTGGGTTTGCCTCCAAATCTCTCTAGTTTTATAGTAATTCTTTCCCCTAAGAGTCTAAATTCACAATCCATGGCAGGCGTCAATTCAAGAAATACGAGCCACATTGAAAACTAAAAATACTCATAGGGCCATGTTTCAGGAAATTCATTATTATTATGATCTTAAGCAAAAAAAACCAACTCGATTCTAAAATCTATTTTACACACACAAAAAGATAAAATTAACTGTTAAAATTTAATATATATTTTCCAAAAACTTAAAACTTTTTTGCATATGTGTTTTGCTATAAATCTTGTAAAGAAGTCAGTTCCGTGACGGCAGACGTGTGTCCATGTACACATGTAACATTGTTTTGATTGGTACACAAGATGACCAACCTCCCGGTCTCGTACCAACGCTCCAACAGACCTGTGAATCCTGGCAAACAATGGCACTGCGCTATGGTGGGTCTGGGCATGAAGCAGGTACCGTTGTTGAGACAATGTCCCTCACAGAGACGCACTGGAGTCTCGCAGCGCTCGCCAGTCCAGTTGGGTGGACAGTTACACTGGTAACAACAAGCACAACGTTTAATGTCACAAGTAGCGCACAAGCTCGAGTTAGTTAGATTAATCTTGTCATAGCTATTATTTTATTACATTTTAAAATGTTGATTAATATATAATTGGTATTGACATAGGTGAGTTTTAATATCACATATTTATTGAACTCAAACTCAACTCGAATGAAAGACTATGGGCTCGCAGAGATGAAAACAATCAAATGTTATCAATCGCCAAACTACTTGACGGTAGTATTCTCGCGAGGTTAGACACAAACATGGCGGCTAGCCCAACCTTGATCGGAGGTGCCGATGACTCGGACGTCCTTGGAGAGAGTTGGTCAGCGTAGCACATGCCTTTGTTCTGGCAATAGTGAGAGCAGCGATAGTGCTGACATCTGTCCCCGTCGTAAAGAGATGGGCAGATACATATGGGGCCCTCTGTAGAGATGTGGCAGGTGCCTAGGTTGCAGTTCAACTCGCATGTTTTGAACTTTGTCCCGCCCTCCTTGCATACCACCTGCAGAGCACAAACAAATGTCACTTTGTCCCACCCTCCTTGAATACCACCTGCAGAGCACAAACAAATGTCACTTTGCGCCAATCTCCTCGCATACCACCTGCAGAGCACAAACAAATGCCACTTTGTCCCACCCTACTTGCATACCACCTGCAGAGCACAAACAAATGTCACTTTGCGCCAATCTCCTTGCATACCACCTGCAGAGCACAAACAAATGTCACTTTGTGCCACCCTCCTTGCATACCACCTGCACAGCACAAACAAATGTCACTTTGTGCCACCCTCCTCGCATACCACCTGCACAGCACAAACAAATGTCACTTTGCGCCAATCTCCTTGCATACCACCTGCAGAGCACAAACAAATGTCACTTTGCGCCAATCTCCTCGCATACCACCTGCAGAGCACAAACAAATGTCACGTTGTGCCACCCTCCTTGCATACCACCTGCACAGCACAAACAAATGTCACTTTGCGCCACCCTCCTTGCATACCACCTGCAGAGCGCAAACAAATGTCACTTTGTGTTACACTGGAATGCCCAGGGAGATCAGGGTTTGAATCCCGGTGTTTCCTCATTCCCTAAGCCTAACCGATGTGTGTGTGGACCCGGACATGAACTAAGACACACCGGAGCCCCAGTTGAACCATCGTGGTGAGTAGGAGCTAATAGAGCCATAATTATCACGGTTTGAAATCGCTTATCTTCAGTTTGCACTTCTGGATGAGGGCTTAAGTATTAAATTTCAATACTGAAAAATAACACAGACACATACAAATATATACCTGAATAAATAAATGAAAATGAAAAGTTTGGAGCTCTCTTATTTGTTAACAACTAAGGGTCAACTGCCCCTTTTTATAATATAAATTTTTTTAAGGCTGTGCAAAGTCTACTTTTAAATTAGAAACAAAGTAAAATCAGATAATTTAAAATATTCCTGAAGCTGAATCGTAGTCACATTATTTAAAATAAAAATTAATTTCGGAATAAAATATAATGTAGCATAACTTTATAACTTTAGGTATTAAATCTAATTTACAAAATGTTAAAACTCAAATGTTGTATTTTAGCTCTAATTATTCTCATTGTCCAAGATTTGTTGCTGTTGAATCCAGAACTTTAGTTAAGAATCGAAATCGACGATGACGAATATTTGAAACAAAGTCAAGTTTATGAAGCTTTGCGTGCTCGTAGATTTACTTGCAATTAAAAGAAGATGGGTTGTTATCTTGTCTCTACCAACTTTCACAATATCGACAAGTTACGCCAAGAATTGAACACATTTCTCTCAAAGGTGCTCGATTAATGTCCGAGACACGTTCCGCTTTCATTTTAGACAAAAACTCTGGCAAACAAGAACTTATTCTTAATATTTCTGCAACCTTAGTTGGGGAAAATATATTTTTTCTTCAAGAGGCAGCCATTACTTCTCTGTCCAGTGACAGCAGTGTAAGGTATGAGCTTGTCGCTGAGCGTACCTGTGAGGTGGTGTTGTTAGAAAGTGTCTTGACCAGTCCGTCTGGACAAAGGCAAGTCCGGCCGACTGTCCCTGGAGCTAAGAGACACAGGGCAGTGTCGTGACACGGTGACTCCAGGCAGGGGTTGTCCACTGGAACAACACAACATGAGTGTGACATGTTGAACATTTGCAACATTGGGTTTCTGCGCTGTATTCATCTTATGTACAAATTACAAATGGATTTAATCCACCATTTCACAAATACAAATATTCATTCTACCTTCGAATCCTCAAAAAAAGTATGAACTAAAGATGAAATAGAAATCAAATATAATAATAAAAGAACTAAAACATTCGTACATTAGGTTAAGTGGTAAATAATATTTTCTCGAATCCTTGAATGATGAATCTCCTTAAGGATTCGACATGTTGGAACGTGTGTCAGATCCTCATATGTTACTACTTACGGTCCTTGTGCTGTTTGTTCTCCTGAACTATGAGGATGTCCGAAGCTCTGTTGAGTCCTTGGACCAGGTACGTGATGTTCCCGACACCAAACTTGTTCAGTTTCAAGATGTTGTTAGTCTGTAGCGTACTGACGTACAGACTGTCTTCAAACACCTCCACTTTGTACGGCTTCTCTTCTAGAGGAACACAACAGGGAATGTTACACACTCTTCTGGAGGAACACAACAGGGAATGTTACACACTCTTCTGGAGGAACACAACAGGGAATGTTACACACTCTTCTGGAGGAACACAACAGGGAATGTTACACACTCTTCTGGAGGAACACAACAGGGAATGTTACACACTCTTCTGGAGGAACACAACAGGGAATGTTACACACTCTTCTGGAGGAACACAACAGGGAATGTTACACACTCTTCTGGAGGAACACAACAGGGAATGTTACACACTCTTCTGGAGGAACACAACAGGGAATGTTACACACTCTTCTGGAGGAACACAACAGGGAATGTTACACACTCTTCTGGAGGAACACAACAGGGAATGTTACACACTCTTCTGGAGGAACACAACAGGGAATGTTACACACTCTTCTGGAGGAACACAACAGGGAATGTTACACACTCTTCTGGAGGAACACAACAGGGAATGTTACACACTCTTCTGGAGGAACACAACAGGGAATGTTACACACTCTTCTGGAGGAACACAACAGGGAATGTTACACACTCTTCTGGAGGAACACAACAGGGAATGTTACACTCTCTTCTGGAGGAACACAACACGGAATGTTACACACTCTTCTGGTGGAACACAACAGAGAATGTTAAGCCTGTAATCTCCTATATCCTGGGGGCCATGTATTATCTTGGATATGATACTAATATTAGCACTAGCTTCCAGGTACGGTAGTAATAGTAGTAACTCTTGTACAGTGTAACATAAAGCTAGTTTTAGTCGGGGTCCTTGGGACTTCTCTTGTCTGCGAATGCGGATGTGAGGTGGTGACGTAGTGTTAGCCTGCACGATGACATTAAGAGTATTCTATTAATCTGTTACCTGGACTTTGTTTCAAACAATGATACATAGTTTGAACGTTGTCTGAAGACTCACTCTCAATGCTACATAGTTTGAACGTTGTCTGAAGACTCACTCTCAATGCTACATAGGTTGAACGTTGTCTGAATACTCACTCTCAATGCTACATAGTTTGAAAGCTGTATAAAGACTCACTCTCAATGCTACATAGTTTGAATGCTGTATAAAGACTCACTCTCAATGCTACATAGTTTGAACGTTATCTGAAGACTCACTCTCAATGCTACATATTTTAAACGCTGTATGAAGACTCACTTTCAATGCTACATATTTTAAACGCTGTATGAAGATTCACTCTCAATGCTACATAGGTTGAATGCTGTATGAAGACTCACTCTCAATGCTACACAGTTTGAATGCTGTATGAAGACTCACTCTCAATGCTACACAGTTTGAACGCTGTATGAAGACTCACTCTCAATGCTACACAGTTTGAATGCTGTATAAAGACTCACTCTCAATGCTACACAGTTTGAACGCTGTATGAAGACTCACTCTCAATGCTACACAGTTTGAACGCTGTATAAAGACTCACTCTCAATGCTACATAGGTTGAACGCTGTATGAAGACTCACTCTCAATGCTACATAGTTTGAACGCTGTATGAAGACTCACTCTCAATGCTACATAGTTTGAACGCTGTATGAAGACTCACTCTCAATGCTACACAGTTTGAACGCTCTATGAAGACTCACTCTCAATGCTACATAGTTTAAACGCTGTATAAAGACTCACTCTCAATGCTACATAGTTTGAACATTATCTGAAGACTCACTCTCAATGCTACTCAGTTTGAACGCTCTATGAAGACTCACCTGCAGGGAACCTCTTGACTATAATTCTGTCCCGGCCGTTGAGGTCGACGCTCTCAATGGTGTGACTCTTGGGGTCAGTCCAGTATAGTCTCTGAGCGGGGTAGTCTATCGCCAGTCCTGTCGGCCATGGCACCATGGTGTCAACAAGGGGGCGACGATTACTCCCGTCCATGGAGGACACTTCGATACGAGGGTTGAGACCCCAGTCGGACCAGAACATTAGCCTTCAAACATCAATAACCAAACTTAGGGTATTTCTACAGCAGAATTCATCATTTAAAACAATTGTTGGTTTTCAGGTAGTTGTGAGCAAAGTCTCTATTTTTAATTCAAAGCGAACCTGAATCCACAAGATGATATTTTCTTGAAGCCCAGATGAGGTTTATAATAATTTTTGCTATTTGTTCTAGGCTTGAAGTTATATTATATTGTGGTGATTTATTAAATAATGTTATGCATTAAATTAACTTGAAAAACATGTTATTGCTTCATATTTATTTGTTATATTTTGTTTTATTCTGATACATCGAGACACTATCACAACTTACAATTCAATTGCTTCCAATTTATTCACTTGAATATTAATTTGTAATGCATATAACAGTTTAGAATGATATTTGAACATAAATTGGATATTTAAGTTTCGCAAAACAATATTTCGAGGATATAATAATATAACTGTTTTGTATTTATTTATATATTATTTTAATATTAATGTAGTTACTGTTTACTTAGCTAGATATATTTTCTTGTATCAATTCATTATTATTTTAAATAATTAGGATATTTTCGCTGTACCACCTTCAAAAAATTAATGTATGTTGTTAGGTTGGTACATCTGCTTTATTGTGTTTTTATGTGGGTTATTTCTTCAGTCTGCTAAGTGACAGGTCTCTGAATAGACAGCCTTGTCCCCCCGCTGCGGCCCCCCTCTCCGACTGAACTCAATATTTGTCTGTGACACAAAGAAGTACCAAGAGATGCGAAGGAAGCCCCTTCAAACCAAGGCCATGAGCCGGCTTTACCTGGACTGGGGATCCACCACGATGTCGTGAGGTTGGTCCAAGTGATCGGCCACCAGGGTGCTCTTCATTTGACCGTCCAGCGTTGCCACCATGACAACATCCATCCCCGCGTCCACCCAGTAGAGTCGCTTGCCCACCCAGTCCACCGCCAGTCCTCGGGGGTCCTCCAGACCCGACAACTGCACAACACAACAACGGAGAGAATGTAGTGAGAACACCACAGAGAGAGAGGAACCAATCAGGGTTGGAGTCCTGGATACTCCTCGCACTCACCACTGTCCTCATACTGTCCTCTCGCTGTGTCCTCCTCCGAGTCGCGGTCGTGTCGAACTCGGAGAGACGCGAGCGTTGTATCCTCTTGTTCTGGCGATCCGACCAGAACACCACGGGTTCCCTCAGGTCCCACAGCATGTCGATGCTCTCCACCTTGTACCCCGGTGGGGTGGGCTGCTTGTTTAGGAGCTGATTGGGGGAGTTCTCCCCAGCCTTGTACGGGTTCAACACCCTCAGCTCGGCATCGCCCGCAACCATCAGGTGGGCTGGCTTCCCTGGGGAGATTCATTACAGACAATGAGAACGAGAGGCCCCGAGGGGCCCGGGTGCTAGTGGACACATCGCGACAAATACTTGTTGTTAGCACCACGTCTTACTAACAATTTGGGTGATAGTGTACCTACATTTGTGTAAGGGTAGAGTGGAAAACTATTTATAAAAAACCAACCTCGGTATGCCTGACTGAGAGTCAAACCTGGATCTACCAGTCATCAGCAGTTTAGTTCACCACGGGAGTAATGTGTCAGACCACACGACCCATGAAGCGGGTTACATAACAAATAATGACCGTGGAAATTAATTATTATTATTATCGTCACCGCGTCTTATTACCCGTTCGGGTTATACGCACTTACGCTAATGTGTAATGGTAGGGTGATTGTGAGATGAAATGGAGGACCTACAGTTTAACGTGGAATCCGAACCACGGTGGAGGCCTGGCGTTCCCCACATTCACAAGATGTCTTGTCAGAGGTGAAGGAAGGGTTTGGTAATCAGATAAATCTGTGCCGGGACAGAGGATTGAACCCCGGCCGCCAGCACAGAAGTCTGACACCTTACCCCTAGACCGCCAGGTCACCCAATTAATTATTCTTCTTTCAAATGTGCACATAATCAATCTTAATTACCAATTAATCTACTAATAGCAAATATTTGTTTGAAAATAAAATGATATAGCAAACTCAGACACAGTGGCTTTGATTATATTTGGCCAACAATTCCCTGTAAAGTTTGCCTTTAAATTTTGCTAAACTAAACATGTATTTTTTTGGGGAGTTTTTATTTTTAAAAGATTATTAGTTTTAGCAATAAATATTTAAGAAATAGTAGCCAAAAATTACAAAATCATATTAACATGGCATCTTGTTGGAACTGAAATAAGTTTTATTGTTTCGAAATTTAAAAGATATGATTAATGACCGAAATAATATCCACTCTCACCGATACAACATAAATTAATATTTTTTTAAAACATTTTGTGTACATTTAATGCTTTACTAAAATTTGTGAATACTTAGGAAAAATCAGAATTAACTTGCACGGTAACGGAAGATTATGTTTAGTTTTCGATTAACTAATAACTGTCCAGTTACTATTTATTAGTATCCACCGGGAAAATGTGAGTACTCGAACCGAGATTCTAATATATACAAGGACCCAATAAATACGTGAAGACATCTACAGTAGCCCCGTGGCTTCTTTGGTGCTGACTGACAGCTCAAAGCTGACTTCTGACAGTCAACATTTAGGTATATACCTACATCTTGACTGCCAGAAGTGACAGCTGCTAAACACATGTTTTTACAGATCATATGGTCTGGCGTAGGTATACATAATTTGGTCTGGTAACTTTTCAAAGCTGTCAGTCAGCACCAAAGAAGCCATGGGGCTACTGTAGTTTAGTTACATCTATTACAAAAGTGTACTATGTACATCTTAAAACATATAGCCCTAACTTATTTCTCCGATGGTAGCGAGATGTTTGTCTTGATCAGGAACACACTACGAGTAGTTTACTCACCGACGGCCGTGCAGGACTTGTTCTTTGACCAGCCCCCGAGCATCGTGAAACCAGGCGCGCACTGGCAAGAGAAGTTCCCGCCCTTTTTCTCGACACAGATCTGGGAGCAGTCCCCGAACATGCAAGGGGACGCGACGCAGCCCTCCTCGTCAGAGTTGTCCCCGCAGTCGTTGAAAGAGTCGCAACGGAGAGTCGCGTTGATGCAGTAGCCGTTGTTGCAGCGGAACTGGTTGTGGCTGCAATGGTCTTTCATCTGGCCTAGATTTGTACAATAATACAATAAGGTACAAACAGGAGAATGGAGAAGGTTACATATCAATTATAACCAAGACTGAGCTGGTGTGTGCACAACATTTTAGTTGGGAAACCTGAAGATACGAGACGTTGCTGGGAGGATAGTATAACACTGTATTTGAAGGAGGTTGCATGTTTAGTTAGGGTTGAATGGAGAGTTCCTTAAGACCAGAGAGTTGGTTAGTAAGTTACATTCATTGGAGATAATGTAATCACTTCTTTTACATTATATTTGAGTGTCATTTATGTAAATTAGATTAAAAAGTTTAAAATATATATATATATATATATATATATAAGGGATGGGCCCTTGTATCCTTCAAATCCCGTGAATCCTTAAAGATATGTGAGATTCAAGATTCGAGAAAATTTCAGATTCAAGATTCAAATAGTTGGTTATTATTTATTTTTATATTTTCCAAGTGAAATTAGTTTTAGAGATCTAATACTGCTTATTGGTGGTTCAGAACAAATTATAGCCATGTAATTAACTCAACAACCAGGTCCCAGACCAGTGATTTAACGATTAGCAGAACGTATGAATGTTATAATGAATGTAAACATTTAGTCACTATTTCTACTTCCACTTATGTTCATCATGTGTGTGTGTGTGTGTGTGTGTGTGTGTGTGTGTGTGTGTGTGTGTGAAAAGAGACACAAATATAGAGTATCTCACAGGCTTGTGGATCTTCGTCGGAGCCGTCCCCACAGTGGTCGTGTCCGTCACACACGTTCATGGCAGGAATGCACTTGTGGTTGTGACACCTGTAACAAGAGTTGACGCACTGGACTAGACCAACTTCCCCGACCCTCGTGTATTTCCACAACACAATGATTCACATTCTACAATATTGTTAGTCTATTCTACCCCTGTGATAAGGTTATCGGCAACCAGCTAGCTCCCTGTTTGGGAGTGAATGAATACTAGTAAAGTGACAATGAATCGTTGATAACATTAGTCGTGTAACAAAGCAGGTGATAGCATAGTAAAGTCATACACTGTAGAAAAAAAACCCCAACTTGCCTGTGTCTGTAGAAACCACCCCCCAACTTGCCTGTGTCTGTAGAAACAACCCCAGTACTTGCCTGTGTCTGTAGAAACAACCCCCCAACTTGCCTGTGTCTGTAGAAACAACCC
>CABFOW010002544.1:8488-22353 GCA_902141385.1 Timema californicum | reverse complement strand
CCGAGTGTCGTATAGTGTACCCGAGTGTCGTATAGTGTACCCGAGTGTCGTATAGTGTACCCGAGTGTCGTATACTGTACCCGAGTGTCGTACAGTGTACCCGAGTGCCGTACAGTGTACCCGAGTGTCGTACAGTGTACCCGAGTGTCGTATAGTGTACCCGAGTGTAGTATAGTGTACCCGAGTGTCGTATAGTGTACCCGAGTGTCGTATAGTGTGACCGAGTGCCGTACAGTGTACCCGAGTGTCGTACAGTGTACCCGAGTGTCGTACAGTGTACCTGAGTGTCGTATAGTGTGACCGGTGTGTCGTACAGTGTACCCGAGTGTCGTATAGTGTACCCGAGTGTCGTATAGTGTACCCGAGTGTCGTATAGTGTACCCGAGTGTCGTATACTGTACCCGAGTGTCGTACAGTGTACCCGAGTGCCGTACAGTGTACCCGAGTGTCGTATAGTGTACCCGAGTGTCGTATAGTGTACCCGAGTGTCGTATAGTGTACCCGAGTGTCGTATAGTGTACCCGAGTGTCGTATAGTGTACCCGAGTGTCGTATAGTGTACCCGAGTGTCGTATAGTGTACCCGAGTGTCGTATAGTGTACCCGAGTGTCGTATAGTGTACCCGAGTGTCGTATAGTGTACCCGAGTGTCGTATAGTGTACCCGAGTGTCGTATAGTGTACCCGAGTGTCGTATAGTGTACCCGAGTGTCGTATAGTGTACCCGAGTGTCGTATAGTGTACCCGAGTGTCGTATAGTGTACCCGAGTGTCGTATAGTGTACCCGAGTGTCGTATAGTGTACCCGAGTGTCGTATAGTGTACCCGAGTGTCGTATAGTGTACCCGAGTGTCGTATAGTGTACCCGAGTGTCGTATAGTGTACCCGAGTGTCGTATAGTGTACCCGAGTGTCGTATAGTGTACCCGAGTGTCGTATAGTGTACCCGAGTGTCGTATAGTGTACCCGAGTGTCGTATAGTGTACCCGAGTGTCGTATAGTGTACCCGAGTGTCGTATAGTGTACCCGAGTGTCGTATAGTGTACCCGAGTGTCGTATACTGTACCCGAGTGTCGTACAGTGTACCCGAGTGCCGTACAGTGTACCCGAGTGTCGTACAGTGTACCCGAGTGTCGTATAGTGTACCCGAGTGTAGTATAGTGTACCCGAGTGTCGTATAGTGTACCCGAGTGTCGTATAGTGTGACCGAGTGCCGTACAGTGTACCCGAGTGTCGTACAGTGTACCCGAGTGTCGTACAGTGTACCTGAGTGTCGTATAGTGTACCCGAGTGTCGTATAGTGTACCCGAGTGTCGTATAGTGTACCCGAGTGTCGTATAGTGTACCCGAGTGTCGTATAGTGTACCCGAGTGTCGTATAGTGTACCCGAGTGTCGTATAGTCTACCCGAGTGTCGTATAGTGTACCCGAGTGTCGTATAATGTACCCGGTGTCGTATAGTGTGACCGAGTGTCGTATAGTGTACCCGAGTGTTGTATAGTGTGACCGAGTGTCGTATAGTGTACCCGAGTGTCGTATAGTGTACCCGAGTGTCGTATAGTGTACCCGAGTGTCGTATAGTGTACATGAGTGTCATACAGTGTACCTGAGTGTCGTATAGTGTACCCGAGTGTCGTATAGTGTACCTGAGTGTCGTACAGTGTACCCGAGTGTCGTATAGTGTACCCGAGTGTTGTATAGTGTACCTGAGTGTCGTATAGTGTACATGAGTGTCGTATAGTGTACATGAGTGTCGTATAGTATACCCGAGTGTCGTATAGTGTACCTGAGTGTCGTATAGTGTACCTGAGTGTTTTATAGTGTACCTGAGTGTCACACTTCCACCAGAATGGAATACACTTGTAGGTGGACCCACAGACAAAATGGGCAGCGGTACAGTTTGCGTCACAGCCCCTCCCGTCTTCTCCGAGCAAGAAGTTCTCAGGGCAGGCACAGGTGTGACCTCCGCCAGGTGTCAACAGACAGAGCGTGCTGCAGCCGCCATTGTTGTCACATGGGTTCGGCTTCACTGAAACACGTCAACATCATCAGCATCGCCAGCAGAGATGAGCCCGTCCCGAGCCCAGAACAGAGACCACGGACAAACAATCACTCTACATATTACAACCAATCATATTAATTTAATGCCTTTTTATATTTATTTATTTATTCCCTCGAATCACAAATATTATTCAGGATTCTAGTTTTGAATATTGGAAATACTTACCACCTCCTCCCAAAAAATGCATTAATTATCTTACCTGGCCTTTGATGGTACGGGTGGAAGATATGTATATCCATAGGCCTGTGAACCGTTGTAGTGAGGGTCTTGCAGTCCGTGCCGTTATACTTGTTGCACCTCTCCACAGACTTCTTCTCCCAATCCGTCCAATAGACGTAGTCCTCGAATACAGTCAACGCAAAGATGTGGTGCAGCTGGATATTGGGGTCTTTGGCTGAAAGAAACAAGTGTTGCTGTAGCGTGCGAGACAGGCAGAGCTTCTGGTGGTCAACACTACCGACACTGTGGAGACCGGGAGTGAGCAGACTCATGCGCTGTACCAAGTTTTCCTTAAGGCTCTCATCATTTTATTTTAGTTATTTAATCAAAGATTTTTTTTCCTGTTGGCAGTACTGAAAAGTTAAGGCGGGTCTTTCAATCAATGGTGTCTTAGAATTGAAGAAATAGGGTAGGTATAAATTTAAGACTTGCACTCGGTGCCGTCTCATCAACATTATTATTATTATTAGTCTTATTACACGTTCAGGTTCTACGCACTTACACTAATGTATAATGGTAGGGTGACTGTGAGATGAAATGGAGGACCTACAGTTTAACGTGGAATCCGAACCACGGTGGAGGCCTTGTCTTGTCAGAGGTGAAGGAAGGGTTTGGTAATCAGATAAATCTGTGCCGGGACCGAGGATTGAACCCCGGCCGCCAGTAGAGAAGTCTGACACCTTACCCCTAGACCACCAGGTCACCGTCTCATCAACAAACATTTCTGAATGTACCTGACAATGAGACAAATAAAGACACTTGTTAGATTAGAGAAGGTGGCGAGACTGTTTGTCCCTGGTATCGGGAGCGCACCTCTGCTGAGAACAATCTTCCGGTGCCCTCCTTCAAGGTCAGACACAGTGATGTGGTCTTCCCGGGCATCCCCCCAGAACAGCTCGTTGGTCTCGTACGAGATGGTGAGCGCATTGGGCCACCCCAGCGAGTCGTTGACGATCATCCTCTGGCCCGAGCCGTCCAGACCGGCCTTGCCGATGTAGGGCTTGTCCCCCCAGTCGGTCCAGTACATGTAGCTGCACACAATCAGGATGGGGATTATAATCCTAGAACACTCGGAGGGATTTCAAGCTGAGGTGCAGTGGTCATGTGGCCTGTATGGGTGAGGACATGTTAGTTGGGGAACTTGAGGATAAAACACCCCTCGGCAGGCCGAGAGCTCACTGGAAAGATACTTTGAGAGTTGTGTCTCAAGATAGGGGTGAACGGAGAGCTTACATCCTGACGGCCATTCAATTTTGAGTTATTATTATTAGCACCGCGTCTTACTACCCGCTCGGGTTATACGAACTTACGCTAATGTGTAATGGTAGGGTGATTGTGATATGAAATGGAGGACCTACAGTTTAACGTGGAATCCGAACCACAGGTGGAGGCCTGGCATTCCTCACATTCACAAGTTGTCTTAATTTTGAGTTCTTCAAGGGCTGGTACTTAACGCTACTTGGCACCATTGTTCATTATTAATTAATTAATAGTTTATTTAAATATGCTATACCCCAGTATCACTGAGCTATGTGCTGGCCATCCCTTCTAATATAAACTTTGCTAGGTTTTTGAAATCGTATCCAAGTTATTTATCAGAACCGATTTAATTTCAAAACGACAACTTTTGAAACTTTTAGTCAATGGCTACTTACCCTTGTCTGGGGTCCAGGGTTATTGCCCTGGGTTCCTCCAGACCGGTCTTTATGAGGACTTTGCGGTAGCGCCCGTCCAGCTTGGACACCTCGATTGTGTCCAGACCCTTGTCGCACCAGTACAGGTTGCGGCCGACCCAGTCCACAGCGAGTCCATCGGGGTTCTGGAGGGTTGCGGAGTGCAACACCTTACAAAACCAGACGTGACCAGTTAGCTATCTTACTGTCAACAGTCGGGGTTCTGGAGGGTTGCGGAGTGCAACACCTTACAAAACCAGACGTGATAATATATTGTAATCACAGATACACAGTCATACACAAGCCATGGTGTCCATGGAGATGTCGACAAAGAAGAATTGCACAGATGAGCTGTATACCCGGCGGAAAAGCTGGAAACTCGCTAGGAAAATTGGGTTTTAGTTTTAAGCTACTATCTTTGCCAACATCTTGAAACCCTGACCTTTAAAATGAGTGTTTGTTTGTAAAAATAAGTTGTGTTGTTTTCTCATAATGTCAACCTTTTGTTGCTCAATTGACTTCCCGTTGGTTTGCCCAGCCGATACTAACAGATAATGAATTAATGTGACCCACTTCAGTGGCAAAATGGTCTAAGAAGTCACTCTCATATTAGACTCGCCTGCTGATTGGGGAATTGGGGTTCACAACTTTGTTGAGTCTATTGACGGTGGTTTTCCCTAAATAGTTTCCCCCCTCATCCCTACTAAGAATCTGTAAAACACATTTTCAAATCTAGTTTATGATTCCTACATGTTTTTAGGAAAAATTAAAGCCAATGTTCTTTTATTATTATTTAGCACCTCGTCTTACTACCCGTTCGGATTATACGCTTAAGTACTAATTACTCTAATGGATTAAGAATTAGGAAAGTTGAATTTAGAGGAAGTGTACCCGCGTTTGCGTGGAAGAAGAGTGAAAAACCACCCCCAGTTAACCCGACTGAGGTTCGAACCTCGTCCTCGGCAGTTGAGCTCAACACGAATAGCGCGTTAGTCAACTAAGCCACCGAGGCGGGTCGAGCCAATGTTGATCTCATTTTCCCAAAGCAACTAAAGTTGCCAAAGCAGGTACAGAGTCAGTGATGAAGCTAGCTAGCAGGAGGGGGTAGTATTCACCTCGTACGTGTTGTTCCCCGGAGTCTTGGTGCACAGTCTCTTGACACTACTCCCGAGAGACGTGACGTCCGACCAGTAGATGCACTTCTCCTCCCAATCGTAGTCCAGGGCCACCGCGTTGGTCAGGCTGTGCGCCAGTAAGGTCGAGTGACCCGACAAACTCAACTCGCGGATGTAATATCGGTTGGAGATTATCAGCTTTGGTTCGACACCTGGACAGACACATTTCAATCAAGTTTTGATGGCATCGCATTTGATTCTTGGCAAATTAAATATTTTATAATTAGAAATGGAATCAAACACAACAAGTAAGTAAATAAAACAGGTATGGGACTTTGGATTCTCGAATCTTTGCGTATATTTGTTGAGTAGAGATTTAAAAAAAAGAAGATAGTGTTTGAAATTTAATGTATAGCTCTTTAACAGCTTATTGGTGCCAACATAGTTATAGGACAAACCTGACCGCACCCCAGGCCATTAATTTATCATCGAAGGAATGTAATTACTTGAGGTCTTCGAACTTACTTTTTTTTCATTCAAATCAAATTTTTCAAAAGCTCCCAAAACCGAGTATATTCATAATTTAAAAATGTTAAGATACATATTTGTTCATTTTAAAAATAAAATGGAATGTTTAAAATGTCACCAGTCAAAACAAACATAACATTTAACGGCACACCTTTAAAAAGTGCAATTTTAAAGATATATGACGCTCTCCACCTAGTGATGCTATTATCAAAGGGTGGGCCCACAAGTGTTGCGTCAAGTTGAGGAGCATCGAACCTGTTGGAATCGTTGTCTAAGCGATAGCGTGCGTCTAAGCTGTGGATGCAAGCCCGGCTTGAAGCCGTCATTGGCGGGTGGATCCTAGGAGGTGTTGCCGGAGACGGGCTCCGGAGAGTTGGAGCAGGGCGGCTGCTGGGCGTGTCTCGAGCTATGGCCATGTGCGTGCTATGTGTGATTCGTCACTATGACGACTGTGTATCAGTGCACTTTCATTTAATAAACCTGCGATTAGGTATTACTTGTGCGACATTCACCAAACCAGTGATTTCCAACCTGGGGGTCGCGAGCTTTGTCCAAACGGGGAATATCCGCCAAGCTCGCCGTTCTATTCTGTGAGCTCTCGTGTAAAGGCCGAGTGTCAGCGAAGCCGAGTCAGCCTGCTTCCCTGAGCAGTCAGCCAGCGACCGTGCGCGAGCTTGTGTCGTTGTTGTTTTGTAGTTTCCCTCCTTTGTTCACTAGAGTGCATCAGAATAACAACATAATTAACACCGAAATGGATAAATTCCTAAAAAGAAGTTCTGCTAGTTGCGTCAGGGAAGAGTCTGGTACAAAGTATTGTTGAAAAAGATGTCGAGGAGAGAGAGCCTTGTGCTTGCTGTGTTTGTCTGTTTTATCTCCGGAGAGTGTCAAACCCAACACCTGGGATCTAAACACAGCCAGCAGGTAGGAGGCCTCATTCTGTCGGGCAGACACAGGTTTTGCTGCTGCTGTCGAAATCACTGAAATAATGTTCGACAAAGCGTCGGAAAGATCCCTCTGGCAGATAACACAGCGGTGGATATCCAACACGACGAAGCCATTGACTCACTGAAGGATGTCCACCTTGTAGTTTATGTTCGCTGCATCGATACCAGAGCTGTCAAAGAGGACCTGTTGTTCCGCAAGCCGATTCCGGGAATAGCCAGTGATGAGGGACTTTTTTAGACAACGAATGAGATGAAGTGGGGAAAATTGTGTTGAGATGTGCAGTGAGGGTGCTCCTGCCGTGTCTGGAGAAAGGAGTGGCTTACAAGCTCCGTGAAGGGAAACGCTCCCGACGCCGTCTGGAGTCGCAAATGGTTGTCCCGCGGGAAGGTGCTCGCGAGGGTGTTTGAGTTGAAGGATGGAATATGTCTTTACCTCAAAGACAGCGACTATCGCAGGAATAAAAACACATCAGAGCAGGGGTCTGGAACAAACATGTTCCCTTTAAGTGACCAGGTGAGAGCTCTTATTGGGGAACCGGATCTACGGCTAAACTCGAAGAAGGGTTTCTTGACATGTTCCCAAGAACGAACGAAACGCTCGGAGAACAACAAATTTCTTATCAATGACCGCCTCAAAATGCTAAAGTTAGGATTCAATAAATATTTTATGGAATCTGTCGAGGATGTTGGTCGAAATGAGTGAGTGCGGAATCCTCTCTCTGTCGAAGTAAAAAAAGAGGCTGCCAACTAGTGAACAAGAAAAACTGATAGACCTCTCCTCGAATCGCACAATGAAACACAATTTTAAAACACGTGCGCTCACACAGTTTTGGCGTCAGACTCAAAGTGAGTACGCAACAATGGGTGCAAAGGCTGTTGCAGTTCTGTTGCCTTTTCCCCGTCCTCTCTCTGCAAAACAGGATTTTCTGCTGTGGCCGCCATTAAAACTAAATATAGAAATAGGCTTAGAGTAGATCTGGATCTCAGATCGGCTATTTGTTCACTTGTGCCGAGATTTAATAAGCTACGTATTGTATTAATATGTTCCTACAAAACTATCAGTAGCTACTATTTGGTTATAAGGTTATGTTGGCTTACCTGTTAAAATCAACGTTGATCCAGCGTAATGTGAGGGGAGCACCTTAGACCATTTGACCAGAGAAGACGGTGCTATGATTTAGTTACTATTTCTACTTTCTGAGCAAGTGAACCAATTCATCTTGTGTTTACTATTTTGTAAGGTTCAGTTTTAGATTCAGACTCAAGAGAGCGCCGGGACTCACCTGCGGTGGACTTGCAGGAGTGTCTGTCTGCCCTGAGAGTGTACCCCTCCACACAAGAAGAGAGCCGTGGGACTCACCTGCGCTGGACTTGCAGGAGTGTCTGTCCGCCCTGAGAGTGTACCCCTCCACACAAGAAGAGAGCCTGGGACTCACCTGCGGTGGACTTGCAGGAGTGTCTGTCCGCCCTGAGAGTGTACCCCTCCACACAGGAACACGCGTACGAGCCGAAAGCGTTGTGACAAGACTGACTGCACAGACGCTCCTCACACTCGTCAATGTCAGAACACAGATGAGTGTCTTTAGGGTGAGTTCTGAACCCTGAGCGACACCGGCACTCGTAGCCAACTTTGAGGTCCACACAATCTTGAGCGCACATCTTCTGGTTCTTGCACTCATCGATATCTGTCACAAACAAACAATACAAAATAAAATTAAAAATTAATATCATGACACAATCTCTCATTGTCTGTTATAGTTTGTAACAGAATTTTAAAAATAATCGGTCATCAAAAAGCTACCATTAATTTAAGAACCAGGATTTTAAAAAAACAAGGTATAACTGTATAACTTATCAAGTTCGGCCAACATTCAGTAACAGCTTCTGTTGTTGTCCCAGGGACAGACAGACAGACAGACAGACAGAATTGAAAGACCCACATCGCTGGATTCGGAATCCCACAACACATTAGGACTCTACATTTTCAACCTCGAGACTATGATAACGATTAAAATACTTTTTAAATGAGAAAATAAAAAGCATTAGGGAGGTGGAAGCAGTCAAATTTTCAAGCCCTAGCCGAGCTATTAATAGATACTAAGGTTCAAGCCTGACGATCTCCAGCTTCAAACCAGACCATCTCCAGCTTCAAGCCTGACGATCTCCAGCTTCAAGCCTGACCATCTCCAGCTTCAAGCCTGACGATCTCCAGCTTCAAGCCTGACGATCTCCAGCTTCAAGCCTGACGATCTCCAGCTTCAAGCCAGACCATCTCCAGCTTCAAGCCAGACCATCTCCAGCTTCAAGCCAGACCATCTCCAGCTTCAAGCCTGACAATCTCCTGCTTCAAGCCAGACCATCTCCAGCTTCAAGCCTGACGATCTCCAGCTTCAAGCCTGGCGATCTCCTGCTTCAAGCCAGACCATCTCCAGCTTCAAGCCAGACCATCTCCTGCTTCAAGCCTGACGATCTCCAACTTCAAGCCTGACGATCTCCTGCTTCAAGCCTGACCATCTCCAGCTTCAAGCCTAACAATCTCCAGCTTCAAGCTTGACAATCTCCTGCTTCAAGCCAGACCATCTCCAGCTTCAAGCCTGACGATCTCCAGCTTCAAGCCTGGCAATCTCCTGCTTCAAGCAAGACCATCTCCAGCTTCAAGCCAGACCATCTCCAGCTTCAAGCCAGACCATCTCCAGCTTCAAGCCAGACCATCTCCAGCTTCAAGCCAGACCATCTCCAGCTTCAAGCCAGACCATCTCCAGCTTCAAGCCAGACCATCTCCAGCTTCAAGCCAGACCATCTCCAGCTTCAAGCCAGACCATCTCCAGCTTCAAGCCAGACCATCTCCAGCTTCAAGCCAGACCATCTCCAGCTTCAAGCCAGACCATCTCCAGCTTCAAGCCAGACCATCTCCAGCTTCAAGCCAGACCATCTCCAGCTTCAAGCCAGACCATCTCCAGCTTCAAGCCAGACCATCTCCAGCTTCAAGCCAGACCATCTCCAGCTTCAAGCCAGACCATCTCCAGCTTCAAGCCAGACCATCTCCAGCTTCAAGCCAGACCATCTCCAGCTTCAAGCCAGACCATCTCCAGCTTCAAGCCAGACCATCTCCAGCTTCAAGCCAGACCATCTCCAGCTTCAAGCCAGACCATCTCCAGCTTCAAGCCAGACCATCTCCAGCTTCAAGCCAGACCATCTCCAGCTTCAAGCCAGACCATCTCCAGCTTCAAGCCAGACCATCTCCAGCTTCAAGCCAGACCATCTCCAGCTTCAAGCCAGACCATCTCCAGCTTCAAGCCAGACCATCTCCAGCTTCAAGCCTAACGATCTCCTGCTTCAAGCCAGACCATCTCCAGCTTCAAGCCAGACAATCTCCAGCTTCTTGTAAAAGGCTATTTATTTTTTCTGGTGAGGAGTGACTCGACCAAACAGGTTGTTGTGAAATTAATAATAATATGGTGTTGTCTATTATTATTATTATTATTATTACTTGTATTATTAAACATATTAATAAATATATGACCAAATCTATATCCTTTACTAGGAAAACTAATCCTTTCTTTCCTACCTATAAATTGGGCAGTGAAAACATAGTTCGTAGTTCTTGGTGTCCTCCTGGATAACAAACTTTATTTCCACTAGCAGGTTGACCTTGTCATTTCCCAATTATTGAAATGGTGTCGATATCCCTTCTCTAGCTCTTCCCTAGCTCTTGTAAGGTGAGCCCCACAGGTCGTTGTCTCCATAGCACCAATTATAGATTTGTTGAATTCCACTTCTATCTTAAGAGAAAAGCTAAACTCGGAGAGTTATTTAGGGAGCTCCCATATCAATAATCAATCACGCAGGGGATCTGCCTATAATATTTAAATTCACAATATTCTGATTTATGTATTCTTTCCCGGCATCAACAGAATAAATGGCCACCGCAACATCAATTAGAGAGGGAATCCTTTCCATTCCTTCTTTACCTACTCCTACATTCAACAAGCAGTTTACTCTTAACCTCAAACAACATCCAGACAAGGGGAAACAACAGTAACATTGAGTTGTGCGTCATTAGACACAACAGAATATTATTTACCTAAAGCTCGGCCCAAACTTTACTCGCTGGCACAGTTCCAGTATTACCTGTTACAGTATCACTGTTGGTTGCAGTTAATACAAACATACAACTAGTGTTGGTCCAAATACAACTAGTGTTGGTCCAAATACACTGCTTTATTATTTAACATCTTTATTTTAACTACAAAACATGAATTTTGAATTTGAATCTTTGGGAAAATAGTAAACGGAAGAGGAAATGTAAATATCAGCTGGATGTTAAGTTTGTTGTCGCTATAATCCATTAATTACAACATTTATACATTCAGTTCAATGGTCTAGGATCTGGTTGTTCATTTTTTCTTATAATTATTATAACGAGTCTAAACCACCAGTAGGGTGTATTAAAGCTATAAAACATAATAATAAATTATTTTATTATATTTTGAAGGTGGTGTGTTTCTATTCACCTTTCCTGTACCTCCTCCCAAATACAACACAATCACCTCATAAAGCGAAAAGAGGTTTTCCTTATAGATCTATTTTTAAATGTAGTTGAGCCTCCAATCAAATATTTTCTCGAATCCTTGAATATAATTTAGGATTCAAGGGTTGCACATGAACTCACTGCATTGCTCCTCGTCGGAATAATCCCCGCAGTCGTTCTCTCCGTCGCAGAGCAACGTCTCGTTGACACACAGCTGATTGTGGCATTTGAAGAGGCTGGCCCCGCGACACCCTCCGGTGGTTCCGTTGCTCCCTGGACACGCAATAACGCAATGTGTTAGTTAGAACTGATAGTCATGTGCCATTGCCTTCATTCGAGCTTTGTTTAGAGTTATATTGAACCTGACATCGCGCTAGAGATGCTGTGTGGACAGAGAGAGTCTGTTCACGACAGGTGTTTACCTGGATGACAGTCCAACAATGACAGGTTCGGGCTGCCAACACTTGTAACAGATCACTGTTTTGTTATACATGTCAAGTTTATTAATTACATGATATATTTTACATTTAAAATAACATAAGCTTAAACTTTTCTTACGGTGTTTCATAACTTTTAAGTTTTAATCATTTATTTTTAACTCGAAACTATATTTTAAACTTACTAAAAGTCCTTATTCTCCGTTTTGGAACATTACCTATGATGCGTGATATAGTTCATACATTAATACGGGCATCGTATTTACTTGCAAAAGATAAAATACTGGCCATTTTTTATATCTATGATAAATTATTTTATGATTATTATATCATATTTCCAAGTATTTACTGAACAAAATATTTGTATCTGTCCATCGTTGAAAAGAACTTGTTACCGTCGTGTTCAACCACAAGGTTTAAATTCGTCAGTCGCCATTTTGAAGCTATATTTGTTGGACCTTTTGTGAAAGTGTGTGAATATTTTTTTAAGTGGAATAAAACTATAAATAAACTTTGTGTCCGACCTCAAATAAAACTATAAATAATATTTGTCCAAATTACTGTCGTTAACTTTCACATTCATATATTACCATTTGTTTTCATAACAGCTATTCAAAGTGACAGATATCAGCTGTTGGCGTAGTGATATATTAGGGACTATTTCTAGTAACATTTCGAGCTGTCATCCAGGTAAACTTAGGTCATGAATGTATCATATGTTAGAACTCTGCACAGAGTCCATTGTTTAAACTCAAAGAGAAGATAAAATATTCCTGAAGCTAAATCAAAGTTCAAATAAAAATAAAAAAAAGTTGGTAGAAAATATAGCGTTAGGTACTTTATCATAGAAGGAAAGGTTGAGGGAAAGAGGGGATTAGGAAGAAGGAGGATTCAAATATTGGATGACTTGAAGGAGAGACGGACGTTCTGGAAGATCGAGGAGGACAGGGTGCAATGGCGGTCAAGTTCAACCGGTCGCAAGAGAGAACACAGTTTCCAGCCTGGGCTAGGTTTTATATTCTCCACTAGCGGCCGGCCAGGCCCGTTGTAGTTTCATATCAACTTTAGGTACTAAATGTTGTCTGAAACGTGAATAAATACATATTGTACTTCTTTACCAGTGGTCTTTGGACGAGGGAAAAATATTCTCTAGGATTGGGGCTTTGATTTGTTTAGGGAATATCCACAAGAAAATAGTAATAGAGCGGTTGGTTCTATTTTTATTGGCAATTAGGTGAGTTACTGAATACAGAATTGTTAGGTCAAATTTTGATATGGATAGATCTCATTAAAACCGACATTAGTATCACTATTCACTGACAATTATTCGCAAATAAAATACAAAGTGATAAATTCTGTGGAAAGATCCAATTAAATTTTATTTCATGTTTGTATATGTAGTTTGTTCAAATATTATAAAATGAACTTTAAATATATTTTGATAATTCTTTTAATTAGACAAGTAAAAGCTTGTTGGAACAAGTCAAGTGAGTAATATTTCATTGTATTTAACAATGAGATATTAAGATAAAAAAGAAATATTATTATTATTACCGCGTCTTACTACCCGTTTGGGTTATACGCACTTACGCTAATGTGTAATGGTAGGGTGATTGTGAGATGAAATGGAGGACCTACAGTTTAACGTGGGATCCGAACCACGGTGGAGACCTGGCATTCCCCACATTCACAAGATGTCTTGTCAGAGGTGAAGGAAGGGTTTGGTAATCAGATAAATCTGTGCCGGGACCGAGGATTGAACCCCGGCCGCCAGCATAGAGGTCTGACACCTTACCTCCTAGACCACCAGGTCACCCAAAAAAGAAATAAACTCAATTAATTTGAGATTAAAGTGCAGGAGAAAAAAAGGAGAAACTATTGAACTGTGTTACTAGGATGTAGGACCAACACAACTCACTGCAAGCGCCATCTTCTTCGTCAGATCTGTCCCCACAGTCGTCGACTCCATCGCACGTACTCGTCTTGGAGACACACTTCCCGCTGTCGCATTGGAACTCCTCCTCATGACAGCTTTGGGGACAGGTCTTGGGTTCATCACTGCCATCACCGCAGTCATCATCACCATCACAGTAGTACTCCTGAACATATGAACACGACAGTAGTACTCCTGAACATAAGAACATGACAGTAGTACTCCTGAACATATGAACATGACAGTAGTACTCCTGAACATAAGAACATGACAGTAGTACTCCTGAACATAAGAACATGACAGTAGTACTCCTGAACATATGAACACGACAGTAGTACTCCTGAACATATGAACACGACAGTAGTACTCCTGAACATATGAACACGACAGTAGTACTCCTGAACATATGAACACGACAGTAGTACTCCT
>CABFOW010002543.1:61824-98618 GCA_902141385.1 Timema californicum | reverse complement strand
TTGCGTACAAAATTGCCAAATAAATTCAATATTCAATTAATTATTTTGTATGCTTAAGCTTGTGTAATTGGTATAACTTTATAATGGTACGTCATTCACATTAATATTCAATCTGAAACACAAAAACTGATACAAGCTGAGTTGCTTCATATTTTGCCCCCGGATTGTGAAAATATATCTGATACAACCACGCAATAGCTGAAACAGAACGGCCTGGTCTCAGTAGAGTGGACAGCTCATCCCTTCTCACTCCAAGTCACTATCTGTCTGTCCTTGAAACCTTAAAACTGTCGCTAGTGGTTTTGGCATGATTGTACAGCTTATCACCCTGACCCGTCACCATCTCTCTTTAGGGATTGTCACCTGGCTCTCCACCGTTTTCAAGTCAGTGTAGCAAGTGCTACTATTGACGAAAGGATTTCTTTCAGTGAGGCTGAGTGTAGTTGCATTTAATGTCTTTAGGGGTGTGTGAAGTGTAATAATAGTGGACACATTTTTTATTTTATTTTTAAAATTTGACTCGTGAAAGTTTAAAGATGGCAGGAGAGATGTAAAGAGCAAAAGGCATAAGCATTCCAAGACAATGAAACGCTTTTACGAAGAAATTCGGAAAGACCAAACCGTTAATAAGTTGGTGAAATGACTTCAAACCTATATTATGTTATTGAACTTATGATTAACTTTTTTTGAAAATTCTTTTGAAATCTGGAACCAAATCCAGAACCTTCAACATAGAACGTCAATATTTTACCACTCAGCTGTCTATGGCTAATCTTGTGTTAGGGTCATTTATCGCTCATATTTTATGGGTTGGTTGGTAATAGAAGTGTAAAATCTTCGGCCATTTAATAACATTCAGAAACACACTCCATTTATGATCCATGGTAGCTTTATGCTGGCGTTTGAACCATTTTTATAAATTTTAAATGGTTTCTTGGATATAGTTTGTAAAGCATAAATTACCAACCTTTATTGGCTGCGGACCACATATATGTTTTCCCAAGACGCGATAAGCCACTTATAAACTGTAAGGAAAAAAAAAATAGAAAATAATTTTAAGAATGGCCTCGAACAAAGAATACAGCGTGAAACGTTAATAGTTATGAACAATTGTGCATATGTTAAATAACTAAAGATAAATTACTTTTTAGTCATATTGGCCATAATATGAAAATTGTATGTAATATATTAATATAAAATGTTAATTTTACTTCCTTAAGCCTCTCTAGTTGAGAAAAAATAGTAATTGTCAAAAAAATAAAACTCGAAGTTTCAAAATCCCCTGAATCAGAAAATGTTTTTATTAATAATGTAAGTGTGTAGCTTTGACTAGAGACGAAACTATTTTACCAATTGGGATAAAACTTAGGACACGGGGGTTTCACAAGGCTTCTCAGAAATTTAAAAAAATCCATCCAACCCTAAAATTAATGATAGTACTTTTTACTTAAGGGTGGGAAGAGAAAAAAAAGATTATATCAAACTCGACTAGATTAAAATTCGTATATATGTATTGTTTAATATTAAAACAAAATGGAAATTCTCATTCCCTCAAGGAAATAACTTTGAGGGTAATTTACACTTAAGGAAACTTCCCGTTTTTTATCGTATTTCCGTACCTCTTTGATATACCAAAATAACTTATCATTTCAAAAATGAATGAAGGCATATTAAATATAAAAATCATTATTTGAAATCTATTGTTATAAAACCAATAGTTTCCAAATTATAAGTGTGTGTGTGTGTATAGGCCTACATATATATACCGTAGGCGAATAATAAAATTCAGCCTATTGCAAAAGGGACCCTCAATTTACAATGAGCCAGGCTAATTGAAAAATAATATTAAATTTGGAAATTGCTGTAATGCTCTGTTGGTGTGATATTCCTCTTTCTCTAACAGTATATATTTATTATTTTATTTATGTTCTTTGGTGGAATGTGCAACAATGTATATTATCTCGTTTCAATTATCTTATGAGTTTTAAGCAAAAATATATTTTTTATTTACACTAGTGAGAAAGTCTATGCTGTGCACCCTTCCCACCGTTTTTTTAAAAACAAATTAGCCCTTTTGTAAAAATTCTATAAATTTGATTGTGGATATAGCGTGGAAAAAAATAACCACGCTTGAAAATTATGAAGCTTAGCTTCATCGGTAGTGCATCTACCTATGGAGCTAAGGGTCCCGTGCTCGATTCCTGGCATGGCCGAGAAATGTATCATTGTCGGAATGTGGGTTTACCCTTTCACAGTGATGAATGGACGGCTGGGGGATGGATTTTGGGTCTGTCCCAGATTTAAGATTAGAGTAATTAGTACAAAGGCGTTGAACAGGTAGTAAGACACGCGGCGCTAAAAAAAAGTTGAAAAAATAATGGTACTTACAACCTAAACTGGCATCACGTAACAATTTGAGAGCCACTACTGTATTAGCTAGGTTCAGGTTACAGACATGTACAGATGGACACTAACAAGTTGTGCGTTTGTGCACAGAATGTCCACATCAATATACCACCTCCACAATCATAACACACGTATAGGCCTACATTTTAAATCACTCTTTTTTATATCCTTTTTCGCCAAATGTTTTTTCTAAAGTATTTTCTCCCCTTTGTTTAGACGTAACGAATTAGTTTTATAACAATTATTAAAACATAGTTTGTAGGTCTTACGTTCAATTCTTGCGTCCATATTTAATTTTCTAGTTGAAATAATATGTATATGAGGCTATAACCGCAATCAAGAAATAAACATATTCGATATCATGTATATATAATGCTTTAAATACTTAACATCCGGCACCCATTTTCCTCCGCTTTATTAGTTCGGCATATCTGTAGATAGCACACTTAGTGTAATTAATGTTTATATTGTTATTAATTACACTAGTGTGTTTATAATGAGAAATATCTAAAACGGAAGTAATGTACCCACATTTTGGTGGAGGGACAAAGGGAAACCATTTAGAAAGATACACCCTTTGTTTACCCATTCGGGATTTGAACCCTGACCACCATTCATCGTTAAAATAAACTAAATGAGCTTTGTGTTTAAATCTAGTTAAGGTTAACATTAAAAATGAACCGAATATAGTTATTGTGGACATCAAAGCATTAAAATAGGGCAAGGATGCAATAATTTGACACAGCTAGTGCTGAGTTCTATAATAGTTTCTAAATCTTTATTATATTGTGTTCACTTGTTTTTGTGGATTTAATCCCACAATTCCTAGCTTTTGTCTCCTTCGGGGTGAAATCACACTGAAATGTCGAAAGAATAGTCTTAGATGGGGCAGTTAGTGCTAGGTCCCTTGATCACAATCACAAAACAAGTGCATAGATAGGATTGTTTTTTTGTAATTATTAGAATTTTTTTAAACCTGGTTCTTGTATGGCAGAATCGAAGGGTACACGAGTTTGAAAGTCTATATTTTTGAATTTTTAATGCCAAAAACATAATTCTATTAATTCAGTTATTGAAGATTCAACGTTGTTTATAGCAAAATGCATCCAAATCCCAAACATACCATTTTGATTTTTTTTCATTTGAAACATTTAGTTCTTTACACTTCACAGAGTTGCCTCCACAGTTTTTTTTAATATACGTTATGAGCATCGCGGAATTCGGTCATAAACTTTTTTAAACGACGAGAAAAAGTTCTGCTCATATTACGTAATGCCCATGACATTCAAAAACTTCAGAGACTACTAAATGTAGCTTAATACTCATCATGAACTGTTTTCAGCCCGTGGCAAACTCAGTTTATTAAAATGCCTCCACTTTCCTCTGTCCTTACATCATTATTTCTCCCTTACTCTTGTCCATTCTCCTCCTCTCATCCTCACACTTTCTGTTATCTGCTCCTCTCATATCTTTCTTGCGGTCTTTTCTCTTCAAACTTGACTATGTGCAGCAAATCAAACTAAATGGATCCACTGAAACCATATTCGATTTATTTTGACCAAAAAAAGTTTTTGACCATAAAAACTCAACAAATGCAAACAAATTTTCAAGTACGACGTCTTACTACCCGTTCGGGTTATACGTCTATGTGATAATTACACCAATGGGCTAGGGATTAAGAAGGTTTAAATTAGAAATAGTGCACCCGAATTTCCGTTGAGGGAGAATGAAAGGCAATTTATGGAAAACCACCCTCAGTGCACCCGACCGGAATATAACCTTGATCTCCCCATCTTCAGGAGTATACTCTTTGGTGAGAGCAGCGCCTTAGGCTATGTGGCCACCGAAGTGGGTAAAACAAACTTTGATAAATGCCCTCTTTTATTTATCATTGAGCATTGTAAAGATACAAGTAATATGGCTTTGTAACGGAAGGATGCTACGATATTTTTTCATTTGCATAGTTGAAATACTATGTTCATAAATATGAATGCAGTAAATAAATTAAGTTTACTATTTTATATGGAAGGGGGCCCACCAAAATGCCACTACCCCAGCCACTCTGAATCCTCTGAATGGCTATGCTTAGAAAAGCTACCTAGGTTTTACTTATATTTATTTTTTATTCTGCCTTGTGACCTGATTATTATTAATTCAAAGTCAGCCGTATCCTGATAAAGCGTCGCTTGGATTCTGCGACCAGAATTCCTAGGAAACTCTGAAGTTGTATGCCATAGCTTAAAATGAGCACCTTGTCACTTTCTGCTAGGACAGCTCCCAAGCTTATTAACACGGAGAAAGGTGACAGATGGAGTAAAATTATATAAATAGAATGCCTGAAGTTAAACTTTGGGTTTGTAATGTACCTATCATTGTCATTATTTTAAAATTATATCAATATTTACAAGAACATTTTTTTTAATTTACAAGACTATAATCTTAGCAAAAACACGTCCGGGATGTTTGTATTTGATTACACTGTTAGATTAAGTGTGAGAAAGGTAGAACTTAAAAGAAATATATCTGTATTTACGTCGAGGGGAAGAGGAAATCCATTTAGAAAAAACATCCTCCTTATACTGGGCTGGGACTCGAGGCTTGACTTCAGCTCATCCTTGGTAAGGTGAGCTTAGCGTTTAGTCCGCTTGCCCACCGATGTGGCTCATCTTGTGTAAGTAGTTAAGTATTGACGTTGAATTCTTTATCAGTATTTTATCGCGTACCCTAGTATATATTTTCATGTATGTCTATGTTAAAAAAATGTATCCACTTGAGAAATCCTTGCCGGTACCAGTGTTCACGCAATATAAAGTGTCAGGTTCCCAACTGGTCTGAATAAGGAGCAAATACACTGAAGGAGGTTTTCCCAATAATTTTAGATCACTGTCCTGGTTTTAGTAGGACCCCCTTTCTCCTCTAATAGTATTATCATTAGGTGTTCTGTCTTACGACAGGTCCATTTCTTTTGTCAACGAACTTAGAGCACCAATGCACCCTGTCTTCTGCCTCCTCATGCATCCCAGAATTTTCTTTTTACCTTCACGTCATCTAATATTTGAATCCTCCTTCTTCCTAAGCTCCTCTGTACCTCAAATTTTCTATAACGTCATGCAAAAGATGTGTCCGATTCACTTTGCTCTGCACCCAAAAATCACATCCAAAATGGTTCTCTTCTCACCCACTCATCTTAAGACTTCTTCATTTGTCACCCTGTCTATCCACCTGATCATCATAGGTCTTCTCCAGCACCACTTTACAAAGTTCTACAAGTATTTATTTTTCATCTTCCAAGTTTCTGTTCCATATAGTTCCAAATGTAGCATTTCATCAGTTTCTTCTTCAGATCCAAACTCAACTTTCTGGTCAGCAGCAATCTCTGCTTGTTGAAAGCTTCTTTGGATATAGCAATCCTCGACCTAATTTCTTTGGTACAGTAGGCATCCTTTGTCAGCGGACTTAACCAGGTACTTCAACTGCTTAATATTTTAAAACTCCTGGTTTCCCATTTTGATTTTCAGTGGTGCCTCATTATTTGAACTCACCATCCCTTTTGACTTCTCACTGTTTATTTCCGTGCCACTTCTTCTCCCTAGCTCAAACAGCCAGGCTATCATTTCCTGGAACTCTTCTTTATTTCTGGCCAGCAAGGCTAGATCATCTGCGTATTTGATTGTGTTGATGACGCGTCCTCCAATCCTGAAATTGCCACGTCCATCCGAGGCTTCCCTGACCAGCCACTCTTCAAACAATCATTTATATTAAGTTTAATAAAATGCTGTTTTAAGTAACCGGTACACCCACTTAATTATTAAAATGTTCTAAGACAGGTGACCAGACTTGTTTGAGCCTAAGTGCCACATTGGACATTGAAAATACAGAGGGGGTTGCATTAAAAATATTCAATATCGTCACCATCTTAAGATATTCTTTTAAAATCCTTACAATTATAAAAATAAGATTAAAATTTTATAACCTACTTCAGAGGCTGCAAGCTCTAAGGTATCGCTCTCATGTTGAACTAAAATTTCGATGTTAAAGAGATCGGAGTTCGAATCCCGGTTGGGTGTACTGAGGGTGGTTTTTCCAAATAAGTTTTCAACTCTACCTCAACGCAAATGTGGGTACACTTCCTCTATGCTTGACCTTACTCATCAGCGTAATTATTACATATGCGTATAATATGAACAAGTGGTAAGACGTGGTGCTAAAAAAAATCTATGTATAAGATGTTAAGAACTACTCTGCATTTTTGCCTAGAAATTAAAAAAAAAGGTCAGGCTTTTAATCAAGTGTGATGTTATTTTCATTGATAATAAATGCGTATCCGTAAGGCATGTGTTACCCACCTCGGTGGCGTAATTAGGTAACGCTAGTTTCTTGTTGAGGCAGAATGCTGAAGATGGAGATATCAAAGTTCAAGACTCACTCGGGTGAACTCGGGATGGTTTTTCCTAAATTGTTTTTCAATCTCCCTCCCCGCCAAGGCGTGTTCACTTCCTCTATATTCAACCTTCCCAATTCCTAACCCAATTGAGTAATTAGTACTTAAGCGTATAACCCGCCTGGGTAGTAAGACACGGTGCTAAGTATCATCATGATGACCTGGCGGTCTAGGGGTAAGGTGTCAGACTTCTATGCTGGCGGCCGGGGTTCAATCCCCGGTCCCGGCATAAATTNACTTCTATGCTGGCGGCCGGGGTTCAATCCCCGGTCCCGGCATAAATTTATCTGATTACCAAACCCTTTCTTCACCTCTGACAATACATCTTGTGAATGTGGGGAATGCCAGGCCTCCACCGTGGTTCGGATTCCACGTTAAACTGTAGGTCCTTCATTTCATCTCACAATCACCCTACCATTACACATTAGCGTAAGTGCGTATAGCCCGAACGGGTAGTAAGACGCGGTGATAATAATAATAATAATAATAATAATAATAATAATAATAAGCATTAGTATGTACCTATGCGGTGTGACCTCTTGGGTGTCAGCTCTTTTTCATTAGGGAAAACTGTTCACACATTTATTGTACTTCCGAACATTGCACATAATGTTTGGTGGGAAGATTTAACATTTTTTAGGAATTGATCTCTGATGAGTAGAGAGAAACAGAGAGAAAGAGAAATAATTTTGTACTCCAACAAGGGCACTAATGTGGGCTTTACCTCCCTCCTCTATAGAAAATTTCAGGAATTTAATCCTGTGGGAGGGAGTTTAAAAGCCTCTGAACATAATTCTGAGCTTCATGAATTTCATGAAAGTAAAAGAATTTATAAGAAATTAACAAAAAGTAAAATTAATTTTAGCCGAGTCCATTGAAAAAAACCATTAGATTTTGCACAAGTTTATTGAACAGAACAAAATTAAAAGAAAGCTGTTGAAGAGTAAATGGTAGGAAATCTAAATTTTATTATTTTAATCTCCATTAATTCAGTTATTGATGATTCAAAGTTGCTTATAGCAAAATGCATCCAAATTCTAAACATACCATTTTGATTTTTTTCATTAAAAAAAAATTAAAGTAAATATTACAGAATGATAAGAAGGCTTGGAGCCCCCTTTATATTCCATTTATGGGCCCCCATGTCTACAAACCTCAATTGCTAGTTTCTCCAAAATAATGACCACATCCCAAATGTTATCCCATATGGTGTATTTGTATAACATTTATAAAAATATGTATTGCACTGCATTATTTCATCAAAATGTCTGTGAGCCACACAGAAGTTATGGCTTGGGCCGTAAGTGTGGCATTTCTGAACTAAGACTTCACTCTCGCAATATAATAGACTGCTGAGGATGGTAAGATCGGGGTTCGAATCCCTGTAGGGTGCACTAAAGTTGTTTTTATAAAATTGTTTCCCACCACTCCTCCTCGCAAATACGGGAACATTTATAAATTCTGCCTTCCTAATTCCTAACCCATTAGAAATACTAAGACGAGGTCCACATACAAAAGTAGTCAATGTTTACTCTGTTAATAAAAAAATTAACTTAATATTTTTCAACCATTTTTTAGAATGTTTTCTAAAATGTTAATATTTTATGTTAATTTATAAACTAGAAACATGAGGGAGGTAATTAAAATACAAAACAATGAAGATGTTTCATAGGCGGAATTAATGCCTGTTTTAATACAAAAAACAAATAACCTAATAAAATTAAAAGTTGATTAGGTTTTATTTTTCATCAATTTTTTTTTTTTCAATTTGAAACTATTTTGTTTTCCCAAAAAGTTTCAGACATTTTTTTGAACACTTCAAATATCTTGTCACATGAGCCCACAGTGCAATATGCACGAGAGCATCAGTGGTTGGACAACCAGAATTATGGCGTGTACAACTATAACAAGTGATTTAGTAATGTTTTCACGAGTACATCGAATAAATTCTAATAAACTATACAAATATATAAGACAACTTTTGAAGACTTCGTCAACAGTAAAATAACTTGTATGTCTTGTATCGTGTGCAATAATAATCTATAAGATAGAGCTTAAAAAAATGTATATATAAACATAATATTGTATATCGACAACAGTGTTATTATTTTAACATATTATAGTGTGTTTAACAATGAAGTGTCCCGACGTTTAAATAAGTGTATAATGGAAATTGATAAAAAATAAAGAAAAAGAAAAAATAATAAGTGTAAATTTAATTAAGAAAACCCACTTAGAGAAAGAGAGAAAATATGGAAAGAATACAATGCATGAAGGTGACATCTCTCTTTATTTATTTCTTCTATATTCCATATAGAATATATAGAATCTATAAGAAATAAAGAAGATGGAATGTATAAAATATGTAGAATATAAAAAATATATTATCAGTGTTATTTTATAGGTATTAATACCATCGGTCAAAAATGAGAGTTACAGATCATTTTATGATGTGATGTATAAATATATGAAAATAGTTTATTAAATTATGTAGCTGCCATAAAAACTTCTTCTGATCTGAATGTGATTGAAACTTTGACACAAATTTAAATACAATATTCTAGTTGTGTTGTTAACAAGAACAATTCTAATCATCTTTACCTGAAAACCCACGCCGGTGTGCACGTGGGAAAAGGTATCAGTCTTAGCCTAGTATGATTTTCCTGTGACTAGAAGGCCGGGGCTCGAATTCCAAACAGGTGTATACTGAATTTTTTTTGCCCTAAGTGTTATCCCACTCTACTTTTACACAAATTTGGGTACATTTTTCTTTTCCATACTCAAACTTCCCATCTTTTCCCCGCTAGGGTAAATATGCGGATATCCCGGCTAGTTTATATTAAGTGGACACAAAAACGAACACTACATCTAGGAATATACAAATAAGTGAAAGAAAGATTTCTTGCTGCTATTTTTTACATAAGATAAGAAACTGAGACTGTAAAAAACAACCAAAACAACAAATATGTGTCGTGTGGGTAGCAAAATCGGGGTTCATAGTTTTAGGAACTGCTGTTTGCCAACCCATAGAGGGTAAATATAATTTGTGTGGGTTGGCTTTGTCCCGGGGTGGAGACAAGAAATTTGGGAAGAGATGAAATAAATGGGAGCTGTTTCCAAGTTTAAAGGTTGTAGCTTGGTCTCTACCCAATCCTCCCTAAATGGCTTGGTTTCGAGCTCAGGTGATCCGCATTGGCGGGCACGGGGACTAAATGTCGGGCTTATTAGTCTGGTTTCACTGTGATGTAAACATCTGGTTTGAATTATGGCTGGTTATAATTAATATTCCCTCCTCCCCCTTAAATAATGTGTCCCTTTCCCTCTACGCAAATGCTCGTATATTTAATATAAAATTTTATAATCTCGGTATATCCGCGTTTAATTATTGGTATAGTCAAATGCGGACTCGCAGGACGGATACAGTTCAGACAAAATAAACAGTTGGCTCAAACATTTATCTACATGTGATATAACTCTTATTTTTATAATATTTTACACTTTGAAACGTTATCGATACGCGATTATTCTTAGCTTAAATTTCAAACAGAAAATAAACATATCCATGGTTATCAAAGTATCATTTACTGTAATGAATGATCTAGTGAGAAACATTCGTTCCTGCCGAGGATTGAACTCAGAACTCTTATGAGTATACAGACTCGCTACTGAAATTTGTAGTTACTTCCTTTTAAGTTCGCACACTCGGGTTGAGCTTCTTTAAACTAAACAATTTAAAATAAATCCTTACGATTTTGTATATAAGAACAGACTCGCATCAATGGCCGCGCAGTATAAGAGGCGTCACTCTCTAAATAAACTGGATTGTCAGTTATGGGGATGGAGGTTAGCGTCCGAATTCTGTTTGGGTGTGTTGAGTTTTTTCACTAAATAGTTTCCCGCTCTTCGTTTAAATTCTACCTTCCTCATCCTCACCCTTTTTACTGTGGATTTATATTCACGGTGAAAAACAAGCGGGAAAAAGAAACGAACTAATCCCAAGATTTTAACCTTATCAGCGCTACACGTTTTGCTTTAGTTCAAATAGTTTAAGCTTCATCAGCTCTGTTCGGGAATTTCTGTTTGAGGGGCCATAATAAAACTGCAATACGAATATATTCATATAAGTGTGCATGCGTGCATACAAGCAGACATCTTCGTTGACTGTTGTGGGGAGTTTTGAAATAACTCGTTTCAATGTATTGAGCTGTATCATAAGACAGCATTATACTTTAAAAACATACATCGTTTCAATAATCTAAAATATATATCTTTATTCAATAGAATATATTTATGCGATAAATTAGCTTTTTTTTAAATTTATGTTACAAATAACCAATGGTAAACAAACTATTATGTTCGCATGTGAATTTCTGTCTCACTCGGGCAAATTATAGTTTCTATTTTCGGTTAGCAAGTAAATCAAGCTTTGGTGTAGATGTGTCTCGTTTGGGTAGTATATCGCGAAGATAAATAAAGAAGCAGCTTTCATCGATCTGGAGCTCGACAATACTGGTGTCTATCCTTGTGGGAAGTTTGATGTCTATTTCAAGTCGAAATGGGATTCGTTTCTCTTCAAAGTTGGAACAACAACAACAAAATTATTCTAAGACACTAAACAACGGCTTAGTGAGACTAAGCCGATTTGCTGTCATTTTGGAAATAGGCTTTGGATATGTTGTCAATTCGCATTTGTGGTTTATGTAGTAAAATAAAAAATGTTTTGTTATTTCAAACTACGATACTTTTTTTGAATATGAAAATACATCTTAAAGCCGGAAAACTAAAATTTGATTTCGGTATTAAGGAAATTTTTTACATTTATAAAAGTTACCAAAACCATTTTCATATACATGATTATATACGCGAATTCAAGCGATTTTCAACTTCTAATTTATATAAATAATATCTATTAAATAACAATGATAATCAAGTCTGAATATTTTCAATAATGAACGCATTTTTTGGTAAAGTTTCTTTTTACAAGAATTCCAAAGTATTTAAATAAGGCAACGATCGGCTCTTATAAGTTAGCTGTCAGTACTTAGCATTGTCAGAGTAAAATTTATCCATGTATTTAAGGTTTACATTTATATTTGGTGATTTTTTATGACATGAGTTGAGGAGTTGCAAATTAAAATGCCAGGGTCCGGGTAGCTAACAGATGAGTTAACGTGAGAAAAAATAACCTAACAGATATAATACAACTGTCTTTTTTTTTAGTGAACTATGTTGTAAACACAAACATAATAAAACTATGCATGATATTGGAGATAGTTAACGTTTTAAAGTTGACCTCGGTGGTCTTGGTGTAAAGTGCTCAACTCAGGATTCGATGTTCGTGGGCTCAAACCCAGCTGAGGTCTTTGAATTTTTCTTGAGAGATAAAAATCCTTAGCACAACTTCCTTCGGAGGGAAATTAAAGCCGCCGGTCCTATGTCAGTTGTGGAGTGTAAAAGAACCCTGGAAGGTATGGGAAAATACCTTTCTTGTCAAATTTGGTGGGCTCGCTCGTTCTCGATATAGAAATTCTCGTGTGATTATATAATCACTCGGTTCCTACAGGAAATGTAAGTTAAATAACTTAAATAAAAAAATATATTTTAAATGAAAGATAGTAATAAATTCAAATTGAAAAATAAAGATAATCCATGGGACCTAATGGGTAGATATGAGGAAGGTAGAATCTTATATGAAACCTACCCACTTCGGTGGCCACAAGGACTAACGCGCTACTCTCGCAATAGATTATACTGCCTCTGACGGGGAGATCGGGGTTCGAATCTTGGACGGGTGTACTGAGGGTGGTTTTTACAAGTGTTTTTCCGCTTTACTTCCACACAAAATTTATTTATTATAATATATCTCCTTAAGTTTTAGGTTTTTAATCCTCTACACTAGTGATTTTTAACCTTTTTCAAATTCATAGCACAAGGAACAAAGCGCTAAATTTGTTAAGGCAAGCCATCTAATTTTAAGGAGTATTTTTTCTCATTAAAATCACGAGTTTTTTTGCATATATTCATGTTACACATTTGTTAACCAATATAAAGACTGCGTTTATAAGTTCAATAGATAAAATTATGATAATTAAATTGTCTTATTTAAAAAAAAGTTGATCGTGGATTTAAAATGATTTATTTCTCGTCAACAAATTATTTCTCACTTATTTTTAATCTTCAGCCAAACTAAAGCAAAATCTAATTATCCCTTTTGGCACACTGGCTACTGCTCTAATTATATAGGCCTATTTCCTAAACTCTTGCCAGTTTTGTACCCCTTTCGACTACATACTTACGTATCTTTCAGCCCTTAGCGAAAACAAAAATGAAACGAACCTTTTTAAAATATAAACGGCTGTTCCAAATTTTAATAACACTTTAGTTGTAAGACAAAATATATACTAAACATTGTTTACTAGACTTATTATTATTAAAATAATTATGATTAATTTAACTCGTACCTTAACTCATTCGGTGGCATGTCTAAGGATCCCGGGTTCAATTTCTGGCACAGCCGAAAATTTATCATTGGTGAAATGTGGGTTTACCCTTTCACAATGATGAATCAGTGCCCGGGGACTGGATGTTGTGCCTGTCTTAGTCTTAAGTTAGACTATACGGCATACAGTGGCGGCTCTTGTATAGGCACCCCCTATTTCCACTTGATATTATCGATAATATTTAATATAATGAGTCCTTTTTTCTTTAATTCTCTCTTTATTTTTGTAGTACAATATATATTCTTTAAGCTTAATGTCAGTACTTCAGTAACCATCTCCTAGTTTATGAAAAAATACAAAAATCTTTGTATGTAACTGTGCGCTTCACAGTGCCAGCGACGTGGTGTTTGACTGTTGTGCGCATGCTCACATAGGAGGGGTGGGGAGGAAGGCGGGACTGCCAGGTATATATAGCACTGTTGCTCTCGCAGTGCCGGCTCTGACGTGATGGTGGAAGAAAGTGTTTCTTTTTACTCAGCGTGTGTTGTGCTTAAAAACCGTGTACCATATTATTGAATGTGATAAAATGTAGAAGAGTGTAGGAAAAGATTATTACTCTGCTTCCAGCTATTCTATTTGATTTTTTTTTTTCATTTAACAGAAAGACTAAATGCGCTTGTAGTACTTTCAATGGAGACAAATTTCCTCAATGGTCATCCAGAGATCAAGGGAAAATTATTGAACTTGTAGCGCAAATTAAAACAAGAATAATGAATTTTATTTTTTAATTAATATATCAAGCTTGAACTGTAACAATTTAAGTTAAAGTCTGTAAAAAATGTCTGGTTTGTTTTGATGAATTTACTAGAAATATGTTAAATTAGTATAGTATATAAATTAAGTATAGATAATTGATTCTCAATCGGTATGATCCCATAGAGGCAGGCCCACTAAAAAGTGTAAAAAGGGAACTATTGATGCTATTGTACTGGGCCCAAGTCAAAGGTTCACAATATTTTTTATAGGGGATGAAAGAAAAAAACCTACAAAGTTAACTATAAATAACAATCAATAAAGTAAAATACTTATCTATACTAAGGATTAGTGCATGCCCAGCCCAACCACTGTGATTTCCTCCAGAGGAATTTACCAAACTGGGTAAGGTCAATGAGCAAGCTGAGTAAGTAAGTAATTAAGTAAGTAAGTAAGTAGCCTTAGCTGAAAACTTGACAAAGGACTTATACACACCAGTTTGCTCTACATTGAGCTCGAGCATTTACGATCAACGCAATTATTCGCGATGGCCCACTTCATTGGGAGCATGGTCTACGGTATTACACTCGCAATAGACTAGACTACTGATGACGGGGAGATTGAGGTTTAAATCGATGCCTCTGAGATACTACAGGCTAGGATACTGTTTCCGTGACGTCACACTGAAGGTTTGTTGAATCGCTGGATGCACGATAGGTATTTTACCACTTACATTACATCTATGGCATAGTTACAACCGAAACACCAAATATATATTAATTCTTAAATAAGCAAAAATTATAATCAATAATTTTTCAAGTTCTTACCTTGATACAACATTCCAAGCTCATTGTTTAGGAATAATTTTTAAAGATGCGTAGATTTGAAACTTTCTTTTCTGTGAGGAACCGGAAATTGAATCATTTTTTAGTTTGGAATAATTTTTGGGTAAAATATTTGAAATAACTCCAATTATCTTTTAAGTAATAGAATCAACAAAAACGTCACACTCCCAATTACTAAAATGGTTATTTAAATTGTTTAAGTTGCATTATTATATGACTGGGTTTTGTACTAGATTTTTTTGACTTTTTGGTGAAATTAAATATTTTTCATATTTTTCAGATATCACACACTAGAAGAGCTTGAATGTGTTTAATGTAATGGTTAGGATAAAATCCGTTGGGCACTTTAAACTTCCCATAACCATTATTTTTAATTAACTGCTCGCTGAGCTAGAAGATTTTATTTCCAAAGACTTGTCACCAAATAAAAGAAATTTACACGTTTCACATTTCAATTGATGACCTACACTATTCGCAGCATACCCTGCAATATAAATCGAAGCCATTAAATTGTTTTTAATTACTTCTATACTGTCACAGTCAGAAATAACGTTTTCAAAATGGTACTCACTGGCAATATCATCCTATTTGTAGTTATTCATATTTAAAAGAAATTATTTAATTTCAAATTCCCCAGATTGTGATTATTCTAATTAGATTTAACTTATTAGTTTAAATTTTCTTTCAGGTTCTAGATTTAGTCCGAAAAAACATATGACAATTGCTGCCACACATTTGTCTCTACTGTCAGTCTGGAATTTTCCTAATAATACATACATCAAAAGATTATTCAACAGGTACTTTACAATAATAATCATAGTTTTTGTTGTGTTAAAGGCCTATGTAGGCTTCCTGTATTGATTTTCCTGCACGTTTTTTTGATGAATTGTATGTGCTAGGATTCATCATATTCTCCCCTCTTATCATGCCACGTGTGATGTGGAAAGATAGTCCAGGAATTCCAAAGTTTTAGAGTTTGAATCGTTTTTTGGCTCACATAGGTCCCCCCTAAGATGTGTCCCTTTCATTGAGTGCTTTACACCATGCACTTACACCTAGATGAATTTAACTGTATACATTTAGCAGTTTCTTGAATATTTTTATTTTTTAATACTTTAAGGGCAGCTATGTTTTTTCGTCAAATAATTTTATTGCTTATTTAACATTTTGCTATTCCTAAAGATTGCCAGAAAATATTTCTTATGACCCATCTTTATTGGACATTGATAGTTTTAAATGGATCTATTCAAAAATATGTTTACAACTTTTTCATGATCATCCAACATCTTAGTTTTTTCAGATAAATATTTAATATGAGACATTCCTTAACTTCTTGTGCTTAGTGACAGAAATAATTGTCTTAAATATTCAAGATGGGGGAGTGTTTAAAAGTTAGAGTTTCTAATTTACTTGTATACCACTGGATTACTAAAAGAAACAGAACAGGACCACGTTAAAGTTTCCGGCGTGTTTTTGGGTGAATTAAAACCTGTCAAATTAATTTGCTCCCACAAACATTTTGTTTTAATGTTCAATGGAGAATTTTCCTCAGTGCCATTACAAGAATATTTTAAAATTTCTGAGGCAGACTTCATTGTATCTTCAGTTGAAAGGGTCTTGGGAATGAATATACCTAGATGACTCAACAAATATACTAGTTTGGACCACCAGTTAATTGACATTTCTGGTCCCAAAACCCATTTAAATTTAAAAATGGGCATGATTACACTACTACGTGAAATCTTAACAATAGAATTTTTCGTTACCTGCCTCGGTGGCGTATTTAGCTAACGCGCTAGTTTAGTGTTGAGCTAGACTGTGGAGGATGAGGAGATCAAGGTTCAGATTATGGTCGGGTGAACTGGGTGTGGTTTTCCTTGAATAGTTTTCCACTCTCCCTCCACGCAAATACTAGTTAACTTTCTCTAGATTCAACCTTTCTAATTCCTAACCCATTAGAGTAATTAGTATATAAGTGTATAAACCGAACGGGTAACAGTGCTAATTAAAAATTAGAAAAAAAAATTGTTTGTTATTTTCAATGACACTATAATTTTAGGAATGTCTAAAGTAATATTAATTTTCATGAGAATAATACTATTTTCAGATTTTATTTTTGTGAAATTATTTGTATTTATAGAGCTGATTTTACCTTTGAAATCCTGAAAATCTTTAATAACATCATCTTGAGTCTATTTATTTAAATATTCCTCGTCTTAGCAAGCCAACTCTTATCTTCGTTTTTCAGGTGGTGATTAGGAAAATTTGACGGATAGGCATCATTGGTTAACATGGGAATTTTTCTAGACACCGTTAAAACAGATTCATAATCTCTTGTGGCATGATATTATCGGATTATAAATTGCTCACAAAAATGAGATATTCAAATAGAAGTAGAAGTTCCATGTACAAAATCGTCCCTTGGATTGAGCGTATTCACTGTTGACGGCGATTGTACTCCTTGGGAAAAGAAAATGTATTTATATAGTTCTCCTTTTGAGAATCATAGTTAGATTTACACCCATGAACACAACACTTAAGAGGTGACCCAGTATTCCTGAGAAATAAACCCTTCCGTGTGACGTCTCCAACTCGCATAGGACAACCGTCCAGGCCTGTTATTATCTCGAAGGTCTCGTTCAAATCTAGGTCGGGTGTAGTAAGGGTGGTTTTTCCAAATGGTTTTCCAATTTTCCCCCACACAAATGCGGGTACATTTCCTATATATAGCCTTCCTCCTACCTAAAATAATTAGTGTAATTAGTATATAAACGGATACCCCAAACGGGTAGTAAGACGCAAAAAAGTATTATATCATGAGTTTAACGTGAATAGAGAAAGTAAAGAAAAATAATTATATTAGGTTTAGTAAGTCTTTAAATCATATGATTATTTCTGAAAGCTACATATATTATTTCAAGCTTTCGTTTAACGCCTGATGAGTATTAGCTATATGCTAATATAACCCTTTGCTACGCAAGTGCAAGGATAGGGAATATTCTTATTTTCATATCTCTATTAATAATCGTTTGTTCACAAAGACGCACAGACGAAACGAGATTATATACTGACTTTCACGACGCCTCGTGGGAAATACATGTAACTTATTCGTATTCATAAGTTTTATAAACTTTGTTCGAAACTTTTTTTGTCAATTTTTTGTCACCCTTATAATGCGCTATTTATTTTTATTAGTATGTGAAGAAGTACAACAAGAAAAAGTAAGAAAATTTGTTGTTGCTTGACATAAAATTAAAATACAAACGTGTAAGTTATTATTCAAGTATAAAAACAAAGAAACCTCACTTCCCCAGCGAAGACGTAAATAAATGGACGATTGTCATATATTCTCAGTGGTGGGAAGATATGAGAAAAGTAGAATTTAGAAGGTATGTTACCCGATTTAGCTTAGGGGTAAAATTGTGAAATATTTTAGGAAAAACCTCCTCAATTTTCCCGAATGTAATTTGAACCCCAAACTCTATGTCACTAGCAAAACCTGATTCTGACGAGACTGTTACCTGTGTCAACGTATTCACTGGTGTGAGTAGATATTTTAATACAAGTGATAAGGATGAGGAGGGTATTTTTGAGGAAATACACTCGTGTTACCTTGGAACGAAAGTGAGTAAGGCACGCGTAGAAAACCATCCCCACAGCACCTGCTTTCTATTAAAAACCCAAATATATTTCAACGGTGACCGAGTGCAATGCGTGCGAGTCCAACCCCCTAGATTGCTCGACCCCTACCAAGGTGTGTGTGTTTACTGGTAGAGGTTTGCGCCGATGTTAAAAATAAATCAACACGATTTAAATTATTTGATACCCGCCTCGGTGGCGTAGTTGGCTAACGCGCTTGTCGTGTTGAGCTAGACTGCTGAGGACGGGGAGATCGAGGTTCGAATCTCAGTCGAGTGAACTGGGGTTGGTTTTTCCTAAATGGTTTTCCACTCTCCTTTCACGCAAATGTGGGTTCATTTCCTCTAATTCAACCTTCCCAATTCCTAATCCATTAGCGTAATTAGTACTTAAAGCGTATAACCCGAACGGGTAGTAAGACGCGGTGCTTAATAATAATAATAATAATAATAATAATAATAATAATATATTATTTGATGGTCTTGTGGTAAAGTGCTCGGCTCAGGACCCAATGTTCGTTGGTTCAAGCCTAGCTGGGGTGGACGGATTTTTCTCGAGCGATAAAAATCCGTAGCATAATTTTCTCTGTAGTGGAAGTAAAGCTGTCGGTATAATGTTGATTGGGGCACGAAAAAGAAACAAGGAATGTATGTGAAAATACCTTTCCCGGCAATATTGGTAGGCCGTTTTGCACTAGCTCATAGAAATTCTCGTGTGCTGATATATTCAGTCGGTTAAGAAAGTGCACGTTAAATACCTCAAATAAATATATTAATTTTTATCATACTAGTAAAGAATACAAGTTAAACTCTGTCCACACGCTCCATGACCTTATTATGTCCATAGTCCATTTGAAAAGATCCACTTCATAGTATCTAACAGATTTTTCTGTACACAAAGTCCCGATATTCAAGTTCGTAGTCCGTAATCCATAATACGTAGTTTGTAGTATTGTTGGTACATTTTATTAGATTTAACTTTATTGGGAATTGTCACTACGAGCTGCTTCGGAGAGCCACTCACATACAAATAAATCAACATTGATATGGAAATCGAGGTGAAATCATCAATAGTAGTAAATTAAACGGTTGCATCCTTGCTCACTTTATATGTACTTTAATAGTAATGCATAGGAAGCTATAGGGCAACTATATTATTGCAATTGTAGTTTTGATTACAAATATTAAACCAAAAATCAAAACTATCAATTTGTCTATTATGTTTGGAGAATTTGGAGAAATGGTTTTATCCCTACGAATTTGATTGGACAAAGTATACTACTCTCTCATTGTGTGCCACGATACTACGCGATTAAGGATACAGAGTGTGTGCACAAAATTAAAACTTAAGGGAGTATTACGGGTCTCACGAAGAATGGGAACAATGCTTTGCCCATTTATTACCTCTCCCGTTTGACTAGTTTCTAGCGGTACAGTAGTCCCATGGCTTCTTTGGTGCTGACAACTGACAGTTAAAATTTAGGTATATACCTACATTTTTACTGTCAGAAGTGACAGCTGCTAAACACATGTTTTTGCAGATCATTTGGTTTGGCGTGGGGATACATAATTTGGTCTGGTAACTCTTCAAAGCCGTCAGCTGTGAGCTGTCGGTCAGCACCAAAGAAACCATGGGGTTACTGTAGTTCCGTACCAAAGTATAATCGCTCAGATAATATTAGTGTTCTATCTCCCAGGGATTCCCTTTCAAAAATCTTCCTTCCACAGAATAAGCCGACTTGTCTTTTAATAGTCTATTAAAAATTAAAATTATTAAGTTTTTTAATATACGAAAATAAGACAATATTCTATCCTGGGTTCAATAGCACTAAACAAAACTCAAATAAGAGTGGTAGATGGTGTTACAACCCTGTTTTTATAGTAAAGACCTCGTCGAAAATTTATAATTTTTTGCAGTCAACATTAATGTCAATTTACTAAATTATTATATATATATATATATATACATATATACATATATATATACATATATACATATCCATTAAATTTACAACTGCACATAACATGACCCGACGGATGAACTCATAATATTACATCTAGTATGGTTTCTAGTTGTCAGATAGGGCTTTTTATATGAAAATGGGACTGTTCATCAACTTTGCATTCCAACGCACTTTGCTCTATTCACACTAAACGTATACCAATCAGGAGCTCAGTCATTATATAATAAAATAATGACGATAAAAATATTTATCATTAGACCCTTTGTAACAATACAACAAAACATATTAAAATTAAAACACAATAAGTTAATAAATTATTCAGGATCGTGAAAAATGGTAAATAGATGTTTTATATTATTCGCTTTATGTTTCAATTTATATTATAATTGTGAAGGGTGTACATTTTTATTAAATACTTCATTGAAGCAGAAAGAATAATTGAAGCTTGTGATTGTTATAGACTTAATAAAAGTGTTTGTAGATGGGTAAAAATCGAGTTAATAATAAATTGAAATTACTAATAAAAGTATAAAAGGTGGAGCATACTAATTTCTTTGACGCCTATTATAATTTGTTATATTTTTTCATAGCATATTGATTGGTTCATAAATAATAAAAGAGATCAATTAACGTGTGAGCATTAATAATAATAGATTTCACTACACGAGCTGACTGCACCCCCAGACCAAAAGCTCCCGGTTGGGTACCCCACCCCTTCATCCACATTCTCATGCTATGGCCCGCGGTAATAATTTCAGGTGGGAGTGTAGGGGACCTGAGAAAAACTCAGCGCTTTTGGAATTTTTATATTAACACTTTTATTGTTCAAAATAAATCAATTAAGCTTCCGGTAGAAACGTAGAGATTAATTTTCTTCACATTGTGACGTCAAAAGTTTTTTAATATCAAGGGTGTCCTGGAATTTAATAACAAACTTTTTATCTACATTTGAAAATGTGCCATATATTATTACCGCTATCAAAATCTATGTTTCTACTGTTGTTATGTTTTATTTATTTTGGCCAAAAATGTGTTTTGATATAAAAACTGCAGAAACATTTACCTTTTCTCACGTCTTTTACATCCCCACCTTTAAAAGCCCGTTTTCGTTTACACGCCCACTCCTGCGTCAGTTCTCCTAGGTCTTTGGAAAGAGGGGACTGCAGATTTAAGGGGACCCTCTCATCCATACCAGATGATGTTTTCATCGATTTGCGTGTTAGTGCCACGTCGCATCGGTGGGAAAGTGGACTAAGACGCTAGTCTCGTTTGGTCTAGTTTCCCGGTGATGGGGAGGTTTTTATTCGAGCTGTTTTTCTTGTGAATTATTTCCCACTATCTCTTCAAATAAATGCTGGTACACGCTTTCTCTAAGCTCTACGTTCTTCATCCTTACTTCAATAGTTGAGAAATGTTGATATCCTGTTTGGAGGAGGGTGAAAGTACGAAAACAAATGTTTGAGCTCCGATAATTATTTTACACAGATTATTATTATTATTATTAGGTGCTCTGTCTTACGACAGGTTCAATCCTTTTGTCGGTGAACTTAGACAGCCAATGCACCCTCTCCTCTACTTTCTCCTTCCAATTCCAGAATGTTATTATTTCCTTTAGTTTCTAGTATTTGAATCCTCCTTCTTCCTAATCTCTTCTTTCCAACAACCTTTACTTCTATAATGTCTTGCAGAAGATAATTCCTCCTAAGGATGTGTCCGATCCAGTTGGCTTTGTACCAAAGAATCACTTCCAAAATTGTTCTCTTCTCACTCACTATTCTTAGGACTTTATTTGCTACCCTGTTTGTCCACCTAGTCTTCTCAAGCACCACATTTCAAATCTCTCCAAGTATTTCTTTTCCATCTTCTTAAGAGTCCAGATAAAACAGGCATTTTTAAAAAATTAACATTTAAAAACATTAATATACTACAACGACTAGTGACTTTGTCTCGTTCGGCAAAATTTCTGAAACATTTGAAGGGTCATGGGGGGAAAAAGGGCCTAAGTCCAATTTTAGCTCAAATTAAGTTAGTGCTTCCATCTGTCAGAGACAGTCATAACACCTTTTTAATGGAATTTAGATTATGGTTTTTAAAAAAAGGTCTTTCTAATTTTTCAATTAATTAAAAGAATATATGTTGGGGTCCTTATGGAGTTTTAGGTCTAAATATAAAAGTTGCTGTCATGGGAAATGAGTGTAATGTGACTTCTCTCCCTTTCTCCCCTGTACCCTTCATTTATTAATGCCGCTTTCACAGTGAACAACTAACGCCTGGAAGACTAGGTGTAGTGTCTGTTCTAGAATATAGTTAGTTTAAAAGTCATGTGTGTTGATATGATTTGTCGGTTCAGGACGTGCGCGGGTGCACGCTAGATAACCAAATATATGTCTACATACAGATACAGAGTGTTCGGAGACTCATAGCCCAAACTGCACATACAGTTTGTTTGAACTAAAGTAATAGGAAATCCCCGTACACTCACATCCGGAAAACTATGCTAATACCATTAAATTGTGTCCAAAGTTTCGATGTAGTGCAGTGATAGCAAAGCTGTCAAGCATGTATGTACAACAAGTTGAATAGGAGTTAGGCGCACGGCACTGCACATGTAATAATGGCAAGCACTTTTTGTTATGAAGGACCGTTCATGATGACCCTCAAAACGTATTCACATCTCTAGATGGACTGGTGTGTTGTTTACTATTAACTGTGGGGTTTTCCGCTGCCGTGCCAAGATGTCTAGGTGTGTAGTGCCACGTGCCAAGCTCCTATGCAACCTGTTGTACACTCATGCTTGATCAGCTTTGCTCTCCCGGGGCTGTACACCGAAACTTTGGACACAATTTAATGGTATTAGTATAGTTTTCCGGAGGTAAGTGTACAGAAATTTTGTATTACTTTTGGTTCAAACAAACTATATGTGCAGTTTGGTCTTTCAGTTTCCGAACAACTGTATATATAGAGTAACAAAAGGAAAGCCCTGAGTCTCACACCCTCACCATCACCGTATCTCCCGAAACCTGGTCCTAAAATCTTGAAATTTGGCAATAAGGATCCTTTCTGGACGTGGGTATTCGATATAAAGGGGTATTGCAAAATTTGATCGCTATGGAGTGAAAAAGGGAGTTTGAATGTTTTAAAAATTTACATAAATATTTTTGAACCAGTGGACATAGAGCCTTGAAATTTAAAACAAAGATTCATTTCAAGACTTGGGTTGGGCGTTTTTGAGGGTTCTTAAAATGTCATCCCCTAATAGGGTGAGGAGGAGCAGAAATGTGTGTGGGACTCACTGACTCACTCAGCATCGTATTTCCTCAACACTTGAGACTGGAAGCTTGGATTTTTTCTTGGCAGGAATGCAGTGGGATTAACCCATATAACCAGAAAAATTTTAAATTGGAAAATTTCAAAACGGAGCTCCAGGAAATGTGGGGAGTATAAATTATGAAAAAAACTTTTAGATTAGGTGGAAAGTTAAAACTTGACAGACAGGCAGAGAGATAAATCATAATCATCCATTTAATCTAAAATTTGAAATTTATAAGAGTAAAATGGAGAAAAAGGGTTGGAGGAGTCTAAAATGTCATAAACAAATGGCAACTAGTTCCCAGTGTAGAAGAAAACTGAAATTCGGCAGGCAGGTTAAAATACCACTCCAAATACATATTAAGAGCTGAACATGTTTTTTTTATTAAAACACTAGCAAACAGGGGGATATTCGGGGAGCCTTTATAAAAACACAATTGTTTGTGTGGATAAAAGGTTTAAATTTGGCAGACCAATAGAAGGAAAACTCTAGCTAATCTAATTAATCCTAAAATTCTAAGTAGGAGTTGCTTAAATAGAAAGGGGAGGGATACAATTTACAAGACTATGAAAGGCTATGAAAATGAAATTGGGCTTAAAGCTATTAATAAACTCCAAATAGCCATAAAAGCCTTAAAATTTGAAATGGATAAAATAGGGAAAGGTAAGGAGGAGAGTTAGCTTAAAACACCTTTTAGTTGAGACAGAGAATTTAAACTTGCCAGGAAGGGACTACTCCAATAACAAAATAAATTTTAAACATTTACTATTTAGAAAGAGGGCTGGTGAGTAGGAGTTAAAAAATAGTCCAAGAACACTACCTTTTTGTCTGTCTTTTACCCCTTTCACCCCTATACTCTTTTTAATTTCAACTAGATTTGCTTTTTGCCCTTTTTTCTTTTTTGCTTGTTTACACTAAAATATTTTTCATTGGCATTGGCGGGGACTTAGTGAAAAATGTGTAAAAAGTTAAAATGTAGGTCTAATATATTTTTAAAAGGGGTTAATAGTTAAAAGGTATAAAAAGGGTTAAAAGTTTAAACAGGGAATATATTGCAAACAAGTTTAAAAAATAAGGTAAGCACGGTATAAGGGGTCACTTAAAAGTGGTAAAATAATGCTAAAAAAACTTATTTCATCTGCTTTTTACCCTTGTTGCCCCCCTTGTTTTTTTAACCCTTTCACCCTAAAATAATACAATTTGTTACCTTATTTCCCATTTTACTCTTTTAATCTATTTGGCACTTTCTACCGGTTTTACTCACTCTTTTTATAAAAATATTATACTAGATTTAATTTTATCCTTTATGTCCTTTTTTTTAACCTTTTCACTAGTTTTATCCTAAACAAAGCTAGGTACGTCATGCTGGTGGTATTATTTTAGCACTGAAAAGTATACAAGTACCTTACAAGTAGGCCTAAGTATAATTCCACATTAAATAAAACAATCCGTTATGGCTAAGTAATTATACATACAGATAAATAGTTACTAGACGTTAAGAAAAATAATTATTATTATTAGCACCGCGTCTTACTACCCGTTCGGGTTGTACGCACTTACGCTAATGTGTAATGGTAGGGTGATGTGAGATGAAATGGAGGACCTATAGTTTAACATGGGATCCGAACCACGGTGGTAGCCTGGCATTCCCCACATTCACAAGATGTATTTTCAGAGGTGAAGGAAGGGTTTTGGTAAAAATAATAATAAACTACATTAGTAGAGAGTATGAGTGAAAATCAATAGGCATTGATATCACTTATAAACAGAAAAAATAAGAAAATATAAGCAGAATAATGTAAATATTAAAGTTAGAATTTGTACCAAATAAATTAATGCTAGGGGCGTTTCGTGTAGAAGAGGGTTCTCTAGACTTACGCATGTGTTTGATCTTTTTTTTTTCAAACGAACCGTTTTGCTTAAACAAACAAATAACCTTATTTTGGAACTAAACACTTCAAGCTAGGTTTGGTAATTTTTACATATTTTAGATTTTAGATTTTATTGTCGCGTTTAGATGATAAATCGTCAACTATCTTTAAATAACATTGCTCTTATGGAACTTTCTTTAGATATGGAGTGTAGAGTTCTATCTCTAGATGTCTCTGATGACATTACCAACAAACTATTAAGGTGCGGCCGAAGGGAGCGTGAGTAATTTTACAGTTTTTATAACATTACATATTTTTGGACAAAATAAGCCAAATGTTTCTCCAGTAGAAACATAAAGTTTAGTTTTCTGCCCATGCCAGTATCAACAGATCTTGAATATCTATCAAGGATGTCCTGAAATTATGTCAAAACCTTTTCTCTTTATTTAAAAAGTTTCGACATAATTTCAGGACATCCTTGGTATATATTCAAGATCTGTTGATACTGACATGGGCAGAAAACTAAACTCGATGTTGCTGCTGGAGAAATATTTGGTTTATTTTGGCCAAAAAAAATGTAATGTTATAAAAACTGTGAAATTACTCACGCCCCCTTCGGCCGCACCTTAAGCATCAACTATTGAAAGTAGGTTGGGTAAAGAGTAGAAGCGAGACCTTTTGTGAATAAAAGAAAAATAATAGAATAGCTTTTTCTTGTGTGGCTGTAAAAGATATAGCAAAACCGCCATTTATAGAACCTTTATTAACCATTAAAATAGCAGCTAAATTTAAATGTATGTATTTTTACACGATACGTGCTCTGGAGATGGTGCATTTTATAAAAATGCTGTCAATGTTGATCGATAGAAGCTACATATTAATATTAGTTAACTTACAGACAATTATTTATAATCACTAAAATGCTCTTTAAAGAGTAGATAGCATTTAGGATGAGTGCTTGCTCGTCACAGCTCACAATGCTGCACTTTTACCTTTTCATATCCAAGTCTAAGAATGGCCATCTTTTTTTAAATGAAACAGAGAGAAAGGGTCGAAAGTTGCCTTCTGTTAGTCTTTAGATTGCAATTCGAAACTAATAGAATACATAATTGTTCTGGTGTAGTTGAGTTAGTTAAATTATTAGTGGCTCAGGTGACATTCTCCCGAAATTACACCAAGATGGGAAGGTGGAAGAAAAGGGGCTATAGGAAGAAAAAAGAAAGAGCTAAGAGTACAATTTACATGTAGATGGTGAGTGATCTTTTTGTAATTTGCTCACACACAAGTGAAATTCCATCCATATACCAGAAGAAACAAATAGTTTTTCAACTATAGTCACCTCTCCATAAGAACAATCATTGTCTCTATTATGCAAACAGTTCTTCGCATATTACTGCAAGTTACATACTTTATTCACCAAATGATCCTAAAAAGATTGTAGCCTAGAAATTAAAACATTTAATAAAATAGCGAATTGTAAAAATATATAATATAAATTATATATATAAAATATATATTATATATTTTAAACATTTTATATATAAATATATATTTTATATACATACTATACATTTATATAATACATTTTACATGTATTATATAAATATATGATATGTAAATATATAATATACTACATTATATTAACATATATTATAATATATAAAATAAATAATATATCATACATTTTATATGTAAATATATAATAGACTTTATTATATAAACATATATTATAATATATAAATAAAGTATATAAAATATAAATAATGTATTATATTTAAATATATATTATAATATAAATATTAATGATTATAATGACTCCAATCGATTCTTAACAGGGAGAATTCCCGTGATTGGTGTTTGGACCGAAACATATCACCACAAATTGGGCCCTCTGGTATTCATGACACAATATGTCTACATCACTCACCCATTTCCTTATCCGAGTAATTTTTCTGATAATTTCTCAAGTTTTATACTTCATAATTTGTGTTATAGTATAATTTAAAACTAATTATACAAGAAATTCTAATTAATTCTCTTGGGTCAATAGTTTACTTCACAACCAGTGGTGTATGTATATATGCAGATAATTACAATTATTTATATATCATTAATGTTACTAAACGGTTATTTTTGGTGATTAATACTTGCGTCTATAGGTTAATATAAATAAATACTCTCTACCTCATAGAATATAATGATAATTTTATTAATTAGCTGTCTAATTTTTTTTGCTCCTGGTATTACTATATGTTCGGGCTGTATTAATTTAATTATATTAATTAATTAGTAATGAGGTTTCTAGAATTTGAAGGGAATGTATTCACATTCATGTGGAGTTAAAGTGAGGAATCATTTATGGAAAAAACACCCTCTGTACACCCGGCTGGGATTCGAAACCAGACTTCCTCCTCAGCCGAAAAACAATACTAAACGAGGATTATCAGTGGGATCTAGTCCACGTGCCTATCAGTGCAGATGTATTCCTTTTAATCCAAGTATATATTATTAAAAACAGTCTGTATACATTTAAAATAATTATGAAGTGAAGTTGCCTTAAATTGATCATTGTTTTAACTTGTTCAAAAAGAGATTTAAAAAAGCTATGAGTTAAACTAAAATTTGACACAAATCTATGGCTGACTGAAATTTTACCATACATAAGGATCAAAACGAATATGCGCCAATCTGTGTAAACAACTTAATAAAAAACCTTAACCTTTGAAAACTTAATCAACTCTTTCGAATACACAAATGAGAATTCATGACAAACTCTTTATATAATTCAAGCAAATCCACTTGGACTCGGTGTATGTACTGGTAATGTGACTTATCTATACATACTCTAAATCTGTCTTTACAGTCGATTGTGTCTATCTGTTTGTATTAATGTTTGTAGCCAGTAAGTTACTAAGTACTCAACGTATTGAGACGGGACTTTTTCTTTTGTACTCCTTATTTTTCAGAGAACAGTGTCAATCTATATAACATCACAATATATTATTAACTATCAAAGCAGAATCATAAATACTGTCTATTGTTGTGGTTAATTTGATTCATTATGAAACTATTCAAATAAATTAACTTTAAATTAAATCTTATTTTCAAAACCCATTAGCAAATAATGCTTTGGAATATCGACATGCCGTGAAGTTTCGTATGTTTTGGAACATGGACTAACATAAACTGACTCACGGACCGAGGTAGAAAATTAAAGTTTAGATGACAGATAGGGAAACAACTCCAAATAACCAATTGAGTATTGAAAATTTAAATTTCTAAATAATAGTTCAAATCATAGTGGTTAGGAGGATGGTTTTAAAATTTCCAAAACTAATAGAAACCACCACTTCCCTGTGTGGTAAAAGAAAATGAAAATCGGGATTAAAGTAAATGGCACCATGCCAAATAACCATTTTAAATATTAAAAATGTGTCCCCAGAAAATATGGGTGTATCGGGGAAGGGAGGAGAAAGGGGGATAACGGGGGGGGGGGTCTTTATAAAATAAAAAACTTTTTGGTGTGATAGAAAAATGTAAATTGGTCGAGCAGTTATAAGGAAGGACCCCTAATTTTAATCAAATAAATCTTAAAATTTGAAATATCTTAAGTGAGAGTTAAAGAAATAGTAGTAGGGAGTGAGGTGGGGGTCAACATTTCCAAAATTAATAAATATATTCAATTACTTCTCCGTGTGGTAATTAAGTAAAATTCGTTAAGCAGGTATAGGTACCACTACAAATAAACATAATGGTATGGCCCTATCGTACATACTTTCTCATCAAGTCCAATATTGAAAATTAAGTCATCAGTAAAATATCTTTAAAAGACTTTCTACTCCAAAATCCAGTATGGAGTGTTAGTTTACATGTAAAATACTCCCAAGAGACCCATTTGAAACCAAATCGTTAATGCAATTTTAAAAATATTTAAAGTTTAAAAAAAATCAATCATAAGTAAGTTACCTCTTAGCAACTTTTATTCAAAATCCAAGTATACATGCATATATAGAATTGGTAATGAAAACACTCCCAAGATATCGATTTGGAACCAAATCATTAGAGCCGTTTTTAACATATATTGAAATTTGGAAAAATCCGTAATCAATTGCCACCCCTTGAACGACTTTTTATTCCCAAAACACCAACACATTGTTATTTGTTATGTAAAACACTCGCAAGATACGAATTTGAAATCAAATTGCTAAAGCCATTCTAAAAAATATTTCAAGTTTTTGAAAAATCAATTATAAGTAAACTACCCATTAACGATTTTTTTATTCAAAAACAAATATACAGTTTTATTTGGCATGTAAAATACTCCCAAGATATTAATTTGGAACCAAATTGCTATTGCCATTTTAACAATATTTTACCAGCATTTGCATTCTCGTGTTACACTAAACTGCTGAGGATTGGGAGATCGGGGTTTGATTCCAGTCAGGTGCATTGAGAATGTTTTTCCTAAAATGGTTTCCCACTCTCTCTCTCTCTCTCCCCACGCAAATTTGGGTTCACTTCCAAAACATTACACTTACCTCATCCTTAACCCACTAGCGTAACTAGTATATAGGCGTATAACTCGAACGGTTAGTAAGACGCGGCGAGAAACATAAACTGTGAGTGTGATGTTTTGGATGTCTCTATAATGTTAATACAACCTAAGGAGGGTAAAACATGCTTATGAAATAATAAAACATTATTGAGGACTTGTTAAAAAGTTTAGCATTGTTACATGTTCATTGAAGGGTGGTAGTTCTAAAGAAGTTCACGTGCAAGTATAGCACAAAAAATACTATTAAAATTTTAAAATAAGAATTAAGTTTAATAAAATTATTTTGTGTTCATTAACTATATTGAGCATAGTTAGTGAACCATGAACTATTGCTAGCTAGGGAATCAGACTATTTCATTTTTGTAATTTTCAAAAGTATTTTCTAAATGATTGATGACCCTAATAAAACTAGTATAGAGTTTTAAGGTATATTTAAATATATTATTTTTATTATGCCTATTTTTTGTCATTGCGTCTTAGTAGCCGTTTGGGTTGTAATGCATGCATTCATTAACTATGCTAATATAATAGTAATAAGGATAGTAAGCTTTAAGAGGAAATGTACCCGCATTTAAGTGAAGGAAGAGTGGGTAGCCATTTAGGAAAAAACATCCTCGGCCATTTCGATACACCCGACTGAGATTAGAACTCCAATATTCCCATCACTGGCAATCCAGTCTAACACGAGAGTGACGCAGTAAACAATGCAACCACCGATCATGTTTACATATTCCCATATTCACATCATATTGTTTTGGTTGCTTCTCACAACCCGTTCGGTTTGTACGTATCTGAACTATAAATAAACCGTATGTGTTAAGTATGAGGAAGCTATACTTGAGAGAAAGTGCACCTTCATTTGCATGGAGGGTGAGTGGAAAGACAATTTAAAAAAAAACACTTCAGCACGCCTGGCCGGGATTCGAACTCCGATTTAGCTCTTCCCGGAAATCCAACCTATGGTTAGAGTGACACCATAGACCATCCGATCACTGAATCTGATTTCCTGGATGTGTTCGTACCCATACTGGTGGACACGTGGACTAAATATCAAGTACATGTAGTCTGGTTTACTGATGATGGGAAGGTCAAGGTTAAAATATTGGTTGGGTATACTGAGAGGTTTTTTTTATAAATAGTTTTCCACACTCCTTCCACGCAACTACGAATACCTTTCCTCTGAACTCTACCTTTTTCTTCCCTGCCACATTAGTGTAGTTCAAATGCAAATAGGCCGGACGGGTAGTGAAATGCGGGTCAAAATAAAAGTGTGTTAATTATAATTCACCCCCTAACTCCCTCTCTCTACTTATTCTGGATACATCACTGTATTTTTTAGCACCACGTATTCGGTACTATACACCAACAGCACTGTACATTTTGGCAAGTTTTTTTTGCCACTTTATTATATTTTAGTCCATATTTAACTGGCTACTGGATAGTTCTTAGTCACTTGGTTCGGTAAATGACCACAGTGACACAGTTTCACTTCTGACAAGTGTATCGTATTGTCACACAATAAACTAAACTTTTAAAAAAAGTTCGAAGTTGGGGAAGCTTGAATGGCTACGAAATACTCCTCCGCCCCCTTTCCGCTCTATTTAAAAACTAACTTAGTGAAAGAGCTTTAAAATCTGTCAACAGGTTTCAGTAAGTTAGCGAGTAAAACTAAAATCTTGCTGAGAATAATGACATAGTTCTTACCTCCTTGAAGTGCTGTCCCCTTCTGAGGCCTCTTAACGCCGAACACAGGGGTAACTTGGTTTAAAACAAAATAGTGGGGGAAGCTTCTTAAAGATAAAACTAATACATTTGTCAATATAAAGTGAATCTGACGTGTGACGATTATTCCGACCATTGCAACAGCCTTAAATAACTCTCTGGGTTTAGCTTTTCATTTGGGATAAAAGTCAAATTCGACAAACCTATAATTGGTGCTATGAATACGACGGCCTATAGGGTTGACCTTGCAAGAGTTAATTGGGAGAAGATAGTTTTGGATTACGAGAGGACCGAGAAGGGGCATGAATACTTACTTGATCAAGGGCACCATTACAGGAAATGTTAATGTTGACAATATTTTAAACTAAAAGTGCATCACAATCAAATTAAAGCGAAAAGAAAGTTTGGAACCTTAAAAGTTTTTAGAATATCTGTCATAATTATAATAAATCTATAATAGTATTAATAACAGAAATAATAGCTATAAATAAGGAGTTTTATTATTCTTCAATACTGTAAATTGAATTTATGATCTATAGGCATATATTTTGGAAATTTGTTTTCAAATGTAGAACATGCTATTCTTCTTCTTTTTTCTATCGTTGCGTCTTAGTGTTCAGGCTATACGAATATATGATAATTATTCTAATGGGGTTTAAATGAGTAAGGAAACATTTTAGAGCTAATCTACTCGCGTTTTCATGTAAGGAGAGTGGGAAACCATTTAGAAAAAACACCGTCAGTAGACCTGACTGAGATTCGATCCTTGATCTCCCAGACTTCCTCAGTTCAGTCGTTTTACAAGAGATTGATGCCTTAGAATATTCGGACATAGAAACGGGCCTGTATATTTATATTCTTATAGGTTTGAACTTTTATCACAGACTGAACAAATTAATACAGATCTTTTGAGAAGGATATTTGCACAAATTTATCACTTTAATTTATAACATTTTTGATCTGTTGATTTGCTTCAAATGTTACTTTCTTAGAAGTAAAATAACATTAAAAAAAAGCGCTGATTCATATAACGGGAGGTTCTTCATCATAAACTACGGGACTACAAACGATGAAAATAAGCCCGTATATTTTAATATTGGATAAAGCCCATCTCGCCATCAACCTTCGTGAGTAAATATCAAATCTTAATTTCAAAGTGCCAGGTGGTTTAGAACTCTATATACACATTTCATTATCTGGCTTTATAAATTGGGTGTTTATATTCTGTATGTTGATAAAGTTCAAGCCGTCAGCTTATATAATCTCGCGTTAGGTCATCAAACAAAAGTAGGCGAGTAAAATTAAATTTCTCATAACTAAACTGAAAAATAATAAGGAATACACAGAGACGCTAGGGCATTTTGAAAGAAAAAAAGAGAGAGAGAGAAATAGTGTATATTATAAATGTTTACTTGTAACATGTTTGACTCTTAATTAGTTACTAAATTAATAGGTAAAGGATGTACTAATAAATGATTAAGATCAGAACAGTAACATAACTATGTTTAGACAACAAGATTGGCCAAAAGTGCAAATTAAGTGTTATCATAGTTATATTAACAAAACTAGCCTACGTTACGCGGCTCAATTCAATCGGTGAAGATTTTGTATCCTTTTTTAATAGCTTAGGGTTAAATTTCCTTAGTTTCTCTTGATACATAAAAGCAATATAAATACTTTGCAATTGCATTACAGATTACCATAATTGAAGCTATTAAAATGTTCGTTAAATGATAAGCTATCACGTATAATTTTGATAAATTTATTAAAATTGCATACATACAAAACTGGAGTGCTCTATTTTGAAAGTGTATTTGAGTTTCGGTTTATGACATATAAGGTTAAGGGCTTGAAGCGATTGTTCTTTAATTAATAACTATCCAAATCTGAGATGTAGAGCTATAAGTGATCATTTAGATATTTAAGAAGTGTGTGGAAGTTTTTATTTTGGATTAATTTGTTCATAATTAAATTTCCACTTTTTTAATTTTACCAGCAGCTTGGAAACTTGTAGTGACTTTTTATCGTTTTATTGCTCCTCGAAAAGAGTCTCTAAGATTGTTTTCCATAGTTCCTTGCATTCAGATCCTAAGAATATAAGTCGTACAAAGCATCGCATATACTTTCTCTCTTTTATCCTACAACAGAGAAATTTACTAAATAAATTGCAAGATTTGTGAAGCGAAATAATAAATATCGTTGCGGAAACACAACACTAAAAGAGCATAAATTAAATAATATACGCTTCCACAGAAAACCTGAGAACAGAGGAACATCTATAATCACCAAAGAGCATAGCATCAATTCCATATTTCAAAGTGCTCCTTATAAAATATATTTGTTTGTTTATTGCCAAGAAATTATGTTTTTTTTAATGTATTCAAATTAAAACAAGTTTATTTTTTAAAGTACTACAACTTTACAATGAATGTTATATCGTATCTCAAATATTATCGGAGATATGATTAAAATTGTAAATTTCCACGTCCCTAAATTACCCTAAAAACTGTTTTCATGGGAAAAAGAGAACTGCCATTTTGTTTGCAATGTTAAACAATGTCTAAATACTAATTAATAAAAATCTTTAAAGCAAACTTTGAGAAAACCAAAGAGCATAAATCAATTTGCATACACTGTTATAAAACTATTAAGAAAAGAAGGATATTTGTGCCCATTAAAATATCAGTCGATTTTTCATTTTCAAAAACTTGAATAGAAAAAAATATATAGTAAATTTGCTTGTAGATCAAAACCTGTAGATTTTATAAAAAAATATATTTCAAACAAAAGTGATTTATATTTAAAAGTACGACATAATATTTAAAATGATAAACTATTTCATATCTCAAATATTTACGGATATATAATCAAATTTGGAATTCTATGCTTCTGAAGTACACTCATAGTAATTTCATGTAAAAATTAAAATTGCTATTTTGTTTGTAATGTTAAAAAGTGTCTAGATACAAAATTTAATCAAAATTGGAGCGGTTTTCGAGAAAATTGATTCATTTTTTCCCCCTCTTTCAATAAACTACCCTTAATTTTAGGGTTAAATATGTAATTCCAAAAATACCTTGAGGAGACCTTATGAAAACCCCAGATACCAAGTTTTATCCCGATCGGTAAAATGGTTCCGGCTCTAGCAGAGGTACAGACAGACACATAGACAGACGGCCTCGCGAAAACAATTTATGTTTAAAGGCGTCATGAAATATCGACCTTTAGCAAATGTTGACTCCTCTTTTTTTGACTATCACAATAGATCTCTCTCCAAGACATATATATAAAGTAAAAAGGCTAACATCTGCTTCGGTGGTCACATGGTCTAAGGCATTACTCTCGGAATAGACTAGACTACAGATGACGAGGAGATCATAATTATATCCAAGTTAGGTGTGCTGAGGGTGATTTTACCTAAATTGCTTCCCATCCTCTCTCTTTCTACGCATATGCATGTACACTTCCTTACAATTCAACCTTCATCATTCCTAACTGATTAGCATAATCAATACACAGACCTAAGCATATAGCCCGAGTAGGTAGACACATAAATTTGCAAACCTCTTTAATAGGTCATACGGAGTGGCGACAAAACTGATTGATGTTTATTTTATTTTAGGTACCAAAATTATGTCAAATTGTACTTTTCAAGTTTGTTTATGTTGTCTCAAGAAAGAACCAAATTAAAATTGATCGTGAGAAATGTTTGCATGTTAGAATTGAAACTAATAATATCCAAATATTTGAAGATCGTATTCCCAAAGAAGAAATTATGGCGTAGTAGATGGAAAACAGTTGTTTAGAGGAGAGTCCAGATCTTTCGTGAAGAGAAGATAAGCCAGAACACTCTTGGCATGAAAGCATACTAGTTTCGTCAGGTTTTGGATTCTTACATTTCGCAACTAAATTATCAATTTGGCATAGGATTCAAAATAATAATTTTTCTATTCATTGTTTAAAAACTAAATTATTTATATTACATGAAAACAAACGAGATTTATGTATTTATCTTTAATTATTATTATTATTATTTAGCACCGCGTCTTACTACCCGTTCGGGTTATACGCACTTACGCTAATTTGTAATGGTAGGGTGATTGTGAGATTAAATGGAGGCCCTACAGTTTAACGTGGAATCCGAACCACGGTGGAGGCCTGGCATTCCCCACATTCACAAGATGTTATCTTTAATTAAATTTTCAAGTAAAACTCTAGTAGACCGAATGTTTATTTAAAATTTTCGTGTAAAAAAAATCACCATTTTAAATATATAATTAAATTAAAGAGTTTTGTTAAAATATACCAGTAGGCCAACTTTAAAAAATCATGTGAAATTATGAGACATTTTTAATTCCAAAATTTTGATTTGTGGATTTTGGCAGTTTACACATCTGTGAACATATCACTTTGATCATTTTGTGAACTTAATCACTTTATACACATGGGATCTTAACTTAATTGTAATTGTAATAATTATAGTATATTCTAAATTTAATTACTTCATTCATGTGTGATATTATTTACTTCACTCATGAATTTGTTACCGTGATCATTTTACTTGTTTGTGAATATAATCATTTTAGTAATTTGTGAGCCTAAATACTTTACTCAGTTGAGAGCTTGATCACCAAATCATTTGTACATTTTATTAATAAATATATTTGTGATAGTAAAATATTTGATCTACACATTTAAAAAGTGTTGTATTAATTATTTGTAACTTAAAGGTGTTGATTTTTTTCAAACCTTTATTAAAAATAATATATTTTTTAAATATGAATATTATGTGTATTATTTCTTCTTTCGGGAATATATATATATATATATATATATATATATATATATA
>CABFOW010002543.1:27386-61779 GCA_902141385.1 Timema californicum | reverse complement strand
ATATATATATATATATATATATATTAATTGGGTAATATTTAACTTACTTATAAGTTTGGATAAATTGATTTACTCCAAACAAATTATAAGATAGGGTCCATTAAATTAAAAAAGTTATACAAATATTACATTTATTCTTTAATTTTTCTTAAAATTAATAATTATTTTTTTTTAAATTTAAATACGACAAAGAACTAAACATTTATCTTCAACAGTTTCTATTTCTAGCACTAAGGTAATGGCTAACATGTTAAATATATGTGCAAACAAGTAAAATGATGGAAGGTTCGTACCCAGTTGTATACAAACAGTTTATTAAATTATAAGTTTGGTGCATTATTTTATATAAAATATATAGGAACACTACTTTAACTCAGCTCAATAAGAGCAAATTCCCTACCCTGAATATGTGGAAACACCAGTCCCATCTGTAGGAATATTTTTAATGAAGAATTATGACAGTCTTACAGATTGACACATTAACTTCTAGCAGTATATATTTAACCAATAACTTGTATATAAATACTCCTGTGTGACAGTCGAACTCATTCATTACTGACCGTTATTTTTGTAAAAAACAAAACACACACATATACGGGATTGGATGGGTGGGAAGCAACTTTCTAGTTTGCTTATTCCAGATGAACTTTAGAACCCGTCTCCTCCCACGAGTAGCGAGTAATCTAATTAATTATCACAGCTTGAGCCAGGCGTCTTATCGTGATGTAGCAACTCTGGTGTCTTAATTAAAAACAATAATTAAAATAACACCATCCAAACACACTAAAAAAATCTACGATATCTTAAATTAGAGACATTTACAAAAAATCCTAAGATTTGTGAAAAGAGATAATACATATTTTTGTCAAAACACTCCGCCAAATAGCATAAATGAAATAGGCTACTCTAAATATACATTGTTACAGAAACATAGAGAAAAGAGAAACATATCTGTCCACCAAAGAGCATAAAAGTCATTTCCAAAGTGTTCTATGAAAATAATATTTATGTTTAATTATAGTTCAGATATGATTGGGCTTATAAAAATGTTTTCCAAATTAAAATTATTTTATTTTTAATAGTACTAATACCCTACATTGATACGTTACTATTATTATTATTAGCACTGCGTCTTACTACCCGTTCGGATTATACGCACTTACGCTAATGTGTAACGGTAGGATGATTGTGAGATGAAAAGGAGGACCTACAGTTTAACGTGGAATCCGAACCACGGTGGAAGCCTGGCATTCCCCACATTCACAAGATGTATTGTCAGAGGTGAAGGAAGGGTTTGGTAATCAGATAAATCTATGCCGGGACCGAGGATTGAACCCCGGCCGCCAGCATAGAAGTCTTACACCTTACCCCTAGACCACCAGGTCACCGATACGTTATTACATATCTTAAATATCCCAATGAGAGAAATATGATCAAAATCGGAAATTTCCTTATTTCAAAAGTATCCTTAGCTTAAAACAATTTTTATGGAAAAACGAGAATTGCAATTTTGTCTGGCATGAATGTCAATGCAACCTATAGATTTATGCCTTTGGTCTAGTGTTAAGAGTTCCTAGCTACAGATCCTGAGGTTCCGGGATCGATCCACGGTATATCCAAAATTTATCTGTGAAGCAGTGGTTCTGGAACAGGGTCAAACTCATCCTCATGAGGACAAAGGAGGAGCTACTTGAATAAATAAGTAGTGGGTCTGGTCTAGAAAACTAAGATTAACGGCTGGAGGGCCTTTTGTCCTAACCACATTACACCCTATATCTACAAATGATGGCATTATAATCGCTAACAGCAGTGGTTGCTTGATTGGTATAGATTATTATTTATAATAAAAAACTATTCTCAGATTCCCATTTTGAATACAATTTTAAAGGTCAATTTCCAAAATTCAGATGTTATATATATATATATATATATATTGTAGTAAGTATACTAGCCTAAAAATAATTTATTTTAAATAAATAAAGATACATTATTATTGATAGTGTAAAATAGTCTCCCGATGCCAATTTTGAACCAAATCGTTTGCACCTAAGCCATTTTTTTAAATATTTAAATTATAAAAGCTGTTATCAGTAAACAACCAAAAACTGAATTTTCCTCCGAAAAACAAGTACGTAGCTTTATTTGTCATGTTCATGTCAAACACTCCCAAGATACACATTCTAAGCAAACAGAATCGTTAGGGACATTTTCTTAATAATTAGAATCTTCTAGAATCACTCATCAGTGAACAACCTTTTATCGATTTTTTTACCCAGAACCAGGCAAATAAGAGTTATATGTAATGTTAAACATTCCCAAGCTACTCAGTTGAAAACAAATTGCTAAGGCCATTTTCTAAATATTTCAAGTCTATGAAAAATCAGTCATCAGTAAGCTACCCATAAATGAGTTTTTACCCAAAATACAGAAGAAATCTTTAACATTTTCAAAATTTTCTTATCATAAAACTACCCTAAGCTACCCTTCAACGAATCCTTACCTAAAATCTAACTATACAGTTCCATTTGTCATGTCAATCAAATCCTAGATATGCATTTTAAACAAAATCGTTACAGCCATTTTCAAAAAAATTTGGAAGTAGAAAAAACTACTCCTCAGTAAACTATCCTTAATTGAAGGACTAGGGTAAAAATAAAAAATATGGTTTTATTTAAAATACCTATAAAATATAAATATCAAGTTTTGGATCTGCGGTCAAGGACAGACAGACAGAATTTTAATCTATTTTTGGGGGGGTTTCATGATCAGATAAAACGTATTTGTCAAAATATCGAGATATATTTCTTTCACGATCAAAATACTTTATATTTATATGAGAAAGTAAAAAATATGAATTAATGTGAAAAGTTTTCCCTCGGTACACTTGTTCAAGCTTTGAGACAACCTCTCCATAGATCAGAAAAATACCAGACTGACACCATTGTACATGTACCCACTGGTGTGAAAGAAATAATTATTTATGAAACAATTATTGCACTCGTCACTTGCACAAGTAGGACGGCAGCCAGATTATTGGATGAATCTGAATATTTATAATGTCTGAATTCAATTAATAATTCATTTGTTTGGTTAGTTTTCGTGCTCTTGACAGATTTATGCCCACCTGGACTCTCTCCCATTAACATGGCGTAAACCAGGTCCGCAATGGCGTAAACATGTTCTCGCACAATAAACCAGCCACGGGCTCTCTTAATATTAATAATGAAACCTCTTTTAAAACCTCATCTCTTACCCGTGCTCTCGTTATAACTCTTAGAAGTTTAATACACTCAACTTTAGTTTTACCCACACAATCTGTCAAACTCATTTAGTCCAGTATACATTGACGAGGAGATCATAGTTTAAAGCCCAGACCAGTGTAATTTTTTTTCCTAAATAGTTTCCCAATCTTTCTACATGCAAATGCAGACACATTTCATTTAAATTAAATTTTAAACACTCCTAGCCTATGTATTTTACTAACTAAAAAAGCCCGAATGGGTAGTAAGATGTATAGCAAAAAATCGACCTTTTATTCAGGCTATTTTAGTATCTCAGTATTTTAGTTGAATGGACAACAAAGCCTCATTTGTTTCTCCTTTCAGTGACTTAATATTTTCATTTTTTTAGCACCACGTCTTACTACCTATTCAGGCTATACATTTATGTATTAATTCAGCCAATAGTTATAGAGAGTAGGAAGGTTATATTTAGAGGAAGCGAACCTGCATTTGCGTGTAGGGAGAGTGGAATACCATTTTGATAAAACCACCCTCCGTATATCCAACCGAGATTCGAACCTTGATCTCCCCGTCATCGGTAGTCTAGTCTAACACGAGAGTATTGTGTTTGACCATGCGGCTACCAAAGCGGGTGAGTGACTCATATTTTTTAACTATTAACCGGAAATTAACCAAAGGGATAAGGGTCGGAGGGGTGTATTACGTTATGCATTTAGAACTAAATTTTATTTAAAAAATTAAATAAGTGATATGCTACTATTGAGTCATATACTATCATAATACAGAGTGTCTTAAAAGTTACTGCAAAATATAATACAGTATTTCCCAAAAGTTGTTACTGTAAACTATCATAATACAGAGTATTCCAAAAGTTACTGTGCAGTGAATTACCATGTACCTCGTAGCATCTCTTCCTACAACAGATGTTGGAAATGTTCCCAATGGGTCTGGGTACACCTTTCATATAATATCATATAAATAGGCATACCCGGACATGTCTCCAGGCCCGTGGGGGGACATTTCCAACATCTGTTATAGGAAGAACTGCAACGAGGTACGTGATTCTTTACTGCACATAAACTTTTGGGACATCCTGTATTATGACCAATAAACTATTGTAATCTATGTCACAGACCAATGTTTATAGGTTAGAGGTTAGAAAAGTTACTAACTTCACTTTGATGCATTCATACGTCAAGTCATTAGATATGCAGCTATTACGTTTGATACATATTATTAATGCCTATAGAATAACAATAATAATATAATAAAATGTTATCAATGTTGACCACAAAAATATATTTGTTCTAAAAGGCCCCTTTTTATAAAAACTGGTCTATAATTGCAACTTAGGTGCTTATCCTGATTCAAACACTCTTTATAGGTATTGCGTGTCTAATTCCGTGGCATGGTGATGTAGCTCATCACACGGCATGGAGTTATTATTTTAAGAAAAAGTTAACATTTTTATTATTCCACACCTGCTTCGGTGGGTGACCACATGGTTTAAGGCCGGGGTGGACAACTCTGTCACCAATCTCCACAAGTGGCGAATTGGCCATAAAATTGTGGTGAATTTGAGTTTCTCAGCTCTCACAGTAGAATAAACTTTTTTTCTGACGTCATGTGTTGGTCTTAGCTTGATATTTCCTGCATATAATTGGAAGCAAAAGGATTGTCAAAATTTCGCATTAAATTGTTTTACATTTTGAATTATTTAAACAATTTTCAAACCCTCTATGATTGCTGCATGGTCTAAGGTGATAGCCTCACGATAGATTAGACTGCCGATGATGGGGAGATCAAGGTTCGAATCTCGGTTGGGTGGACTGGAGTGGTTTATATAAAAGAAGTTTTCCATTCCACCCCATGCAAATGCGGCTACACTTCCTATGAATATAAACTTTTTCATCCTTGAACCATCAGTGTAATTAATAAATAGGCATATAACCCGAACGGGTAATAAGGCGTGGTGCTAAAAAAAAGTATATTGAATTTTACGTCTTAGGCAGTTGTAACTGAGTAGTCAACCAACGTGTACACGTATTGAATTAACTTGTTCAAACACTGTGTGTTGTTTTAAAGGTTCTATCAAGAAACCTAATTTATCAATTTTCACATGTTGTCTAGAATGAGAAGTGAAATTCTCCTCACTTGTGCCTACTTTGAAAATGATGTTGCCCACCTCTGGTCAGAGGAGTCTCTCTCGCAGTAGACTAGACTTCTGATGACGGGGAGATAGGAGATTTAGTCCCACTTGGGTGTATTGAGGCTGGTTTTCCCTAAATTGTTTCCCAATCTTTTTACAAACAAATGTGTTCCTTTAAATTTGACCTCCCTCATCCCTAACACATTAGCGTGATTGGTACGTGTGTGTATTGATCTAATCCTAACGGGTAGTAGTAATACGCGGGGACAAACTATTATATTACATTTTTAAAGGTATGAGTGAGTGTGCTGCGTTGCACCCCCTTCCCCCCACTCCCCCACTCCTCCCGAAACCCTTTTCATGAAATTGAATTCCAGATACGTGCATGTTGCAATCCCTTACGGATTAATAATACTATATTCGTTTTGAAAAGGATATAGTTGGAGTGACATAAGACAAACCTTAAGCCTCGTTCACAAGAAGCTAGTAAATAGTGACAGTTTCTGTCATAATAGCAACTGTCAAAATGCTATCAACATGGAAATATATAATATTACTGTCACTGTCGTTCTTCAAATCATCCTGATGTAGGATAGTGTGGCAGTGAATCGTTTAGTTTTCACACCAACCACCTGTTGTGTCTCACAACCGAAACTCAAATTTAATTGAATACTCACACACTTCGGTGGACGTATGAAATAAGGCGCTACTCTCACAGTGGACTAGACTGTCAATGACGGTAAGTTCGAATCTCGGTCGGGTGTACAGATGTTTTTCCAAAATGGTTTTCCACTCTTCCTTTACGCAAATTCGGGTACACTTCCTTTAAATATAACCTTTCTTATCTTTAAAACCCCTAGCTTAATTAGTACATAATCGTATAATCAGGATGGGTAGTAAGATGCGGTGCTAAAAAAATGAGCACTAATTTACCTGGTTTGGAAGTCTTGATCAATTCTAAGAAAATTGCAGGACGATTGAGGATTATCCAATGCTATTTCCTTTAGCAGCGTGTTTGATCAACCCAGGATATCTTGCTAATATTTTGCTAATATTTATTAACTCAGTGCCATCACCTTTTCAACCACTCGAGTAAAAGCCTGCACAAGTTCTGCCATGTTCACGGTGATTGGGTAATTCACCGCCGTCACACTAGCACAACGATTTCAGTCCAACGAGTAACCAAATAGCCCCCTGATGTAGGGGTCAGTAACTTGAGGTTCCGGGCTCAGTTCCCAACTGGTACCTTGGGTATTTTACCTTGAGGGGAATGATCCCAACCAGGTCCTTTCAAAGGAATTTTATCAGGAGATAAAAAAAAATTGCCAAACCCCCTTCCATTTTCCATTAGTCCTGTCTAAAAAAAAAGACTTCATTAATACTATCTGAAAAAAAATACAACAAAATTATATATAATTTATACTTCTATATTTAAAAAAAACACTAAGAAAAAAAAATAGTATAGGCTACTTATACTAATATAATAATCTAATAATAGTAGGCTTACTAGTTGTGTGAATGTGAATTTCTAGTCTTCAATATATACCAATATTTTCTGAGATCCCAGGAAATTTTCAGGCCCCTTTTAAGCCCCAGGGCCCGGTTACGATGTACCCTCTGAAACCTCCTCTCATAGGCCCTGATATCAACGCGTACCAGGGTTTGGCTAGTTAGGCTTAAGTTAGGTTAAGACTCACACCAGTTCCTATCACTTTGAAATATTTACTTCCCTTTTGTATTTTAAGAAAAACATCAAAATTGTATATTTGGGATTTGGCTGCAATTCGCTATTAACAACTTTTATTTGACTCATCAATATCCAAGTTAACAGAGATACAAATGATACAATGTTGATTTGCTCTCATTCCCTCTTCAACAGCTTTCTTTGCATTTTGTTATGTTCATTAAATTTGTGAAAAACATGTTTCTTTTCAATGAGTTTAACTACGACTAAATTTAATTTTTTGTAAACTTTTCAAAAACTGTTTTTGTTGAGAAAAATTGACCCTTGACACTTATATAACTAGCTCAGAATTAAGTTCAGATGCTGTAAAACTTCCTCGCACAAGATTAAGTTCCTGAAATTTTCTCTCGAAGATGGGAGGTGGGTGTCACACCCCCGGCAGATAGGACTCCAATCCACCAACCTACCCCCACCCCCTCCCACCAAATTTGAAGAACCCTATAGGTGCCCAGGCAGTTGTTACTATTAAGAGAACATGTTAATTTCGACAGCTTTAAGATAGTTTTTATGACTTTTTATCAACTTTGGTTGAATAGAGATTATCAAGTTATTTTATAAGTCTCAGATGCTATTGTTTAATTGGATCTACAGTAGGAATCTGGTAAAAAGAAACTTTTAGAAAATACAAACACAATTTTTTATCTGACATCATTTATATTATTTTACTTTATTATTAGTGTCATTTTACAGATACTGATAAAACCTATCAAAAGTGATAGCTGTAGAACACAAGACTCGACGTATGAATTTATGAAGATTAATTTAATACATGTTGTAATAAACAAAAGGTTTATTCATATGAACATTATTGTACTGTACTGTACCACATTCAGAAAACTGGCTGAGAAAATATTAATTTTAAGGATTTAAATTATATTTACCTGTAACAAGAATTATAAACCATGTTACGGAGAAAACTACCCCTAGGACGTCTCTTATGATATATTTCCCTGGTATAATTAGTCACAGTAAAGTGCGTTAACACCCACGCTGATGACCAAGGGGTTTAAACTGTTGGACTCGCATTGGAAAAAGTCTCACTGACGGGGATAGTAATGAGGTTTCAAATCCCATTCTGGTGAACAGGAGGTAGTTTTCCAAAGTTTTTTTTTATTTGAAGTATTTAACTTACACTTTCTGAACCGACTGATTATATCAGCGAACGAGAACTTTCTATGAGTGAGAGCGAAAGGCCCTACCAATTTAGCAGGGAAAGGTAATTTCACGTATGGTTTATAAAGATACTGAATTAATCGGTTCGCGTTGGGCGTCGATTAAAACGTTACTCGTCGGCGATGTCTCCGATTGAAGTGATACCGTTTAATTAGCTGATAATTGCCCCGTGAACGAGCACTAATTAAAGAGGTACGGTATTTCGGTGTGTATTCATACGCACAAGCAGCTAATATATGACCTTCTCCTTGCCTCTTAAGCCCCCTTGTCGCCAGTGTCAAAACCAACTAATCGAAAGAGTCCCGGACCAGGTGTCCTGAAGGCTAACTTCCTATTGGGTAGAGAGAGCTAGCGTCACTTGCTTTTTGGTAAATACTACGGAGTTGCTTTTTGAAAGAAAATATAAGTTTTAATGGTGCATTCCTTTGACATTATTTTTGAAAAGTGCGTGATTCTCCATGGATGAAGTATTGAAAGGATATTTTATATACAATACTTAAAGAAAAATGCACTTCATCCACGACTTTTTTAATATATGAGAGAGGTTCAAATCAGAATCATTAAAGGTTCTTTTACATGCCGCTATCGATATGAGACCAACGGTATTGTCTACTCCGAAGCAAGTTGTGCTACGGATTTGTATCGCTCAAGAAATATCCGTCGACTCCAGCTGGGGTTTAAACCCACGAAAATTGGCTCCTGAGTCGAGACCTTTACCTCAAGATCAGTGAGGTGGACCACAGATGATCGCTGTGACACTAACATGCTTTCTCCCCGTTAATACGGGTGCACTTCCTACAAACTACCCTCTCCATCCTCACCCCTATTTTGAGTTGTTAATAATACTTGCAAACCGCGCCAGGGGACAAAGGCTCCTGTTTATCATTGTATTGTTGGCTGGTGACGAGCATTTAGTTAGTTCAAGGCCCAACCAGGTTCACTGAGGTATTTTTCCTTTAGCCCTCCACTCAAAAGTGGGTACATTTTATCTTCATTCTACCTTCCTTACCGTCCTCATTATTACTGCGCTATATTATTTAAATGCTAATAGTCTGTACAAGTAGTAAGATGCAATGAAATCAAAGCAGCTATCCCACACCTAGCTTTACCTGTATTTGTGTTTGATGATCGTGCCACGCCACAAGCTAGATGTAAATACAACTCTTATTTGTAGGTAATCTATGCGTGTAATGTATGGATCCCAGCTTTGAATTCTATTTTCTCGGTAAGAAATGACGTGTTTTTTCGCTTCCACACTTATTCACGTCAGGAACCTCATTCTCAATGTATAGATCGCGTGTTCATATCAGAGGACGTTGACATATATTTTTATTTACAGGAATGGTAAAAAAATGATTGTATGTGTGAGTGATATATATAAAGAGAGAGAGAGAGTAAAGTACCGTGTCTTACGCCTCCTTCGGGATATCCGCATAGCTATACTAATGGGGGAATGTACAGGAATGTAGAATTTGGAGGAAATGTTCCCAAATCTGTGTGAGGGGAGCCTGTAAAATAATTTAGGAAGCACCAGCCTTAGTATTAGTACACACCAACCAGCAGTCAAAATTTATGGGAGACTGATACCAGTGACAGTGTGAAAGCCGATATAGATTGTATACAAAGATATTCACTTTATTTTATAGCGAATTGTTGAATGTCCTAAACTGATAGAGTTTTATTGATAATTATGTGCGAAGAACGGGTTAAACTGATAGTTTAGTTATATACAGTATTTCTTCGAAATAACTTCTGAAACAAACCGCTTCAGTGGTTGAATGGTCTAAGGCGTAATGTTCATGTTAGACAGGCCTGCTGAAGACGAGATGATCAATGGTTAGAATCCCAGTGGGGTTTAATGAGAGTAGTTTTTGCATAAGTGGTTTCCAAATCTCTTTCCACGCAAATGGGGGCAAATTACTTCTTAAACATTTCCTTCTTCCTCCCTTTCTTATTGGAGTAATTATCATAGGAACCCGATTTATTATGTTTATGACAGAATTCGAAACCTTTTAGGGCTCCAAATTTTCTTCACGTGTAGACTGTTACTCTGTATTAATTTAGTTTAGTATTATCATTTTTCTAATATTTTAGTAGCTCTATTTGTATGTATCATTACTTAGCTACACTATGAGTTTGTATTCTATTTTATTATGTACTTATTTTTAGATGTCAGGTATGTGTGCACGTTTCGGCATTGGACTGTTATAGTTTTTGTGATTGTTGGCCAACTCTATAATAAAGGAAATTGAATAATTATACTCGTATAACTTGAACAGGTAGTAGGACGCGGTGATAAAAAAATAATCTGAAAGCATTGAAGAAGAACAATTTGAATAGGCTACCCCACTTAGCCGATATTGTCTGACTACCGACAAGATTGATGGAGGTTAACAGCCATTAAAGTTTGATGGCGTTTCATTCCATTTGATGCTTATATGATATCGCGTGTTCGGTGGTGTTTTGAAAGACAACACACGTTTTGACAAAAACTCGTAATGCCTTTTATCTATTTTTTTTATGTTGGCATCACCTCTAACTACCCGTTTGAGATTTTCACATATAATGACATTAATAGTGTAGGGTTGAATAAAGTCGTATTTGAAGGAAATGTACCTTAATTTGCGTGCCGGTAGAGTAAAAAAACATTTAAGAGACCTACCTTCAGTTCACCCAATCGGTATTTGGGCTCTGGTCTCCCTGTAATCAGAAAATCAGTCTAAAAAAGATGCTAAGCCACTTTTCCATCGATGAGTTTGGCACCACGTCTTATTACCCGTTAGGGCTACACGCATATGCACTAATTATGTTAATGTCTTAGGGATGAGGTAGGTTGAATTTTTAGTAGAGGTATACCAGCATTTGCGTAGAGAGAGAGAGTGGAAAGCCATTTAGAAAAAGCCATTCTCACTACACCCTACCGTGATTCGAACTCCGGTCTAACCGTCACCGGCAGTCTAGTCTATTAAGAGAGTGACTCCTTAGACCATGTGGTCACGCAAGTTGGTTACGATTGATTAATACATATTTTAACTATTTATTTGTAAGGCATAGTTAAATTATGGCTTGTTTCATTTAGAGTAGGGTCCCTTTGATCGCGTCTACTTTTGAAGAATGGGCCTTTCTGACAGCGTTCTTGTACATGTCCCCCTTTACTCGCAAGAGTGCCTACAGTGAAATTATCACTTCTTTGGTTTTACTTGACAGCTAGCAGAAGCTAGCAGGTGCTATCAGTAATGCCAACATTGTGTGAAAGTAACTTTTGTCAACCCATATGGAAATAATTATTATTTGCTAAGTATTACTATTATTATCACTAAAAATATTATCATTCACTTTTAACAATACTTCCACAAGGATTTTAGTATAATTTTATTTTCCATAATCAAATTTAAGAAAAAAATTCTAGTAAAGACATTCTAGTTTATCTTTTAGCTCTTATGGCAATTACAAGTTAAATAGTGCGTACAATTTTACATTCAATGGTACTATATTCAGTTATTTAAAAAATTTAATTGACCTCGAATATCTTTAACATAAATAAATGGTTTGTGATAATAACGCGGAAAAGACATACAAAATGTTTGTGAAATAATATAAAGTTTAAATTTTGTAAACACGAGTATTAATACTATTCCCCGTCCAACTGGTATCAAGGTCCTTTACGTCACAAACTGGCAGCATAGCTTCTATTCAGTGGCCATATTTGTTATTTGAATCTAAGATCACTTTTAACGAGGTCTTGCTTTTACTAATTAATTTGAATTAAACACAAACGCAAACTTCAAAACTATACCAACGACCAAACAGTTATTCTCATAAACAAAATCCAACCATTTTAAATATACCTTACAACAGTGAATTATCGTATAAAACACTATTAACAAAACCACGTGCTTCTGTCCACAAGTTGAAGCGAACAAAATATTTTATTGTTGAGTATTTAGGCGTGTCCATGTCACTGTTAATAATTTTATTACAAATTTTTAATAATTTGAATATTAATTCGGCTACTTAGTAATCCGTGTGTTCTTTTGTGAATATTATTTCTGTGTGTGAGCGTGTTATCCTTGGAAAATAAATGGTTTAGTTATCTTTGAATGATTATTTATCTAATATAACATTGAAGTTTGTGCTTAAAAAAATGGCGAGTGTTTCTTAGTGATCAATATACATTATTTGAAAATTTAAGTCTCTGTATCAAGACTAGGATAATCCTCAAGTTTTAGGATTTTTATGGTATTCCAAAAAAATCTGTGAAGTGTAATACAAATTACTAGCGAATCTTTCTCTAGTGTTGATTAAATAAATACCAAGCTAAGACTTCAAGTTATAAGTTAATTAGTTAGCTAACGCGCTAGTTGTGTTGAGTTCGACTGCCAAGAACGGGGAGATCGAGGTTCGAATCTCAGTCGGGTGAACTAGGGGTGGTTTTTCTTAAATGGTTTTCCACTCTCCCTCCACGCAAATGCGGGCTCACTTCCTCTAATTCAACCTTCCCAATTCCTAATTCATTAGCGTAATTAGTACTTAAAGCGTATAAACCGAACGGGTAGTAAGACGCGGTGCTAAATATTAATTTAATTATTTATAAGTTAATGTTATTATAGTTTTATTAGAGACTGTATAACTGTTTAGGAATAATGAATATGAAATATATATATATATTTTTAATTAGGATAGCTTTTGATTTGTCGGTAGGCCCTAAAGTGTATTTTTTATTCCATCCCACCCACCTATCATCATTAACCTGGCTGAAGACGATGAAGAGGACCACGACGAATATGATGATGTAGAAGAAGTTCTTGCGACCCTGTTGAAAAACACTTAAAAGGTACAAGCCAGTTCATAACGAATAGGACTAATTTGTTGTAATGGCGTTAAAAAGGTTTATGACAGTGGTTTTTCCTCTGTGTAGTACTACATATTCAGATGTTTCACATTTATAATGTTTGTAATAATAATATCAACTAATAATTATTTATAGATTAAAAAATGTATTAGTAAAATAATCTAATAATAATAAAAATTAATATGAGATTTAATGCTAAACATTTTAGAATGTTGAAGATTGTAGAAAAAATAATCAATTCTAGGACTAACATCAACATATAAAGATAAACAATAAATAAATAAAACTGTCAAATTTTATGTTTTTGGTATAGACCTAAATTTTGACTGTCAAAAGTGACAGCTGCTAAACACATGTTTTTGCAGATCATATGGTTCGGCGTAGGGATACAGAATTTGGTCTGGTAAATTTTCATAGCTGTCAGTCAGCACCAAAGAAGTCATAGGGCTATTGTACAGTCCCATATCAGAACAGCCTCAAATTGGCAATTATTTATGTAATTGAATTAGTAATATAATCTTTTTGAGCTAGCACTCTGAAAAGTTCCTGTTAACTTATTTTAAAAATGACTAAACACTTACCCTGGTCCTGTGTTTTATTTAGCGCCACGTCTTACTACACGTTCGTATTATACAATTATGTACTCATTATTATCGATTAGGAAGGTTATATTTAGAGGAAGTGTAATCGCATTTGCGTGGAGTAATAGTGGAAAATTTTTTAGGAAAGCCCACCGAAAAAGGTGGTCCCATGCTACAATACTGTAGTTTCATAGTCACTATTATGATTTGTGACAAAAGGAATGGCCCTGTCGTAAGGAAGAACACCTGATGATGATGATGATGATAATAATAATAATAATAATAATAATAGGAATAATTCTATTTTAATGAATAAGGTTTATTTATTTTTAATAAATATTAACAAAAACTTTAAGGATTTGAAAAAAAAATATTTCGAATATAAAACCTTAAAAACCTCAGATACGTAAAATATCTCCTTCTTAATTAAGGTACCTGGACCACATAATTACTTCATATTAAGGTTCTTCACTCGACGAACGAGTGATTATCTACTCTTGATTAATCAATCTTTTAGATCGATTTAAAGCTATCGATCCGATTCATGTATTTATTATTCACTTGATGATTTCAAAAAGATCGAATCCAAAGAAAACAAAATATAAATTCAGAATAATTTGTTTGATTACAGGAAATGTTTTATTTGACTATTAGGATTCTTTTGAAACAAAATTTTGTAATGCTGATTGACAAAAGAGGTTTTTTTTAAATATATAATCATACACAGTAATAATTATAGATTTAGCCCAGTGTGAAGGGGTTATTATGGTTTTAATCACGCCAACCCTTCTTCCTTCACCCCAAACTAGTAAAATATCAAACATTCTATTACATTTAATTAAAATGGCCTTTTGATGGCATCAAATGAAAGTTAAAGATATGTTACTTTTTATTATAGATCATAATACTATCTGTGAGTTTACGTAAGCTATGCTACATGCGATACAAGTGGTTGTTTAAAAAAATACAGTCTTTTGAGGAATTGTGTTTCTATTGTAGACATATTTTTGGTGACTTGTGACGTCATGAATTATTGAATATGTAGACCTACACTGATCTTACCATGAGAAGTAGAATTGTTACCTTGACAACCTACACTACCTTATAATCTACATCAGAGTTAAAAAGATTAGATAAGATTTATACTAGGGATGGGCCCTCGAATTCTTGAATCCTTCAAATCCCTCGAATCCATAAGGATATACTTTTCTAGTTACCTTAGATAGTTTATAGAGTAAGTTGATTTTAGACAGAGCACAAGCAGGCGGAATATAATGCATTGAACAGAGCGTTTTATAATTTTTATCGTCGTTTCACACGTGCGTTTTCTCAACACACTTTGTTATTATAATGGCAATTACCCACGTGATCTCGTTATTTAGACACGTGACAAGTTCACCGCGCGCTTTGTCAGAATATATTGGTCGAAGTAGGCATTTTCGCCAAGTGAAAGTGCTCTGAAATTGATTCAAAACTAGTGGAACTAGCGACTGGTGGTCATGATATGGACCCGCTATCTCACTATTTTATCAGAAGTCGAAGGAAGATGAGTAGGATTTACTTTTTTTTCTAAAGTGAAACAATTTAACCCTAGTTATCTCTTCTAATATCGAGGGTAATCCAAGGATTGCTTACATCCATTTCTGTTTCCAGCCTATGTCCAGGGTCAATTTTTTATTCAAGCTATATATTTTTCACTCCCGGATTGCTAGGCCTGTCGTAGCTTCATATGCCTTATAATCTAACTTAAGACTAGAACATACACAACATCCAGTCACCGGTCATTAATGTATCACTGTGAAAGACCAAACTCATATTTCACAAGGGGGGAATCGAGCCCGAGACCCTTAGCTAAGTAGACTGACACGCTACATACTGAGTTAAGGTGTCGGATTTTAATCTAATCATTGCCTAATTAATTTATTTAAGCACAATTTAACTAACATTCTTTAATGTATACTTAATATTTTTCAATAATAATAAAAATGACGTATCTTTTCTACATCCCTCTTGGCCCAGTTTGGTGAAAGATTAGCCGATACTAATGTACCGTTGCCCAGGGGACGACCGTATTTACTTATCTTAGATCTTTCCGTGGAGGTTCTTTCCATGTCCCATTGAGATGAGGGATGATAGTGAATATTAGGGTAGGCATACAATGAAGATCTTAACCTATTCCAAGCGTTATTGACCAAAACATGATGATCAAGGGAATTATTCCCCTTTAGAGTAGAAAAATCCCGTTACCAGCTGAGAATCGAACTCGGGACCTCTAGGTCAGAAGCCAGGCACTCTGACCGCTATACCACGAGTCTGGCTTTCAATGACAATGAAGTAGGGTTTTGGCTCTTGCACAAAATGACAAATTAATAGTCCTATGTCATATTGTAATATTTGTAGAGTTAATTATAATTTGCTTGTACACACTTTCAATTATTATAAGCGTGCTAACAAACTAGCAATGCATATTATTTGACCAACACAAAGCACCAGTTAAATTAAGTTCTAGCTTCTGTGACAAATAAATATGAAATTGTTAACATTATTATTACTCTCATTTGATTGTTAATAATAATAATAAACAAGACTGAGTGTGTTTAATTGAATAATGTATTATATCGGCTTAGTTTTAATAATTGAATCGTTATCAAACTAGTTAATGAACCAACATTTTGCAGTCACATTAACAAACGATAACTATAAACGGATCTATATCTATATATGTCCCGAATCCAATATGTACAAAATACAAATAAATACACATGGGGTATTTCAAATAAGTATCTTCATCCTTTCGAAGATGGTTTCTCCAATCATTCGGCTCGGATCTCATTTAATTCAATCAATTGATGTGGTAATAAGTATCTTTTTACTATGTCTAACCACGGCTTACACCATCTATTTCTTTTAACTCTACTATTTTCTTTATGTTTCTTCTTGTTATTTTACAAGCTAAGTAACAGATTAAAAATAAATAAAACTCTTCTTCACTCAAGACTGATATTTCATCCACTGAAATTACAAGGAGACGATTGTGCAGCCTCCTACACGCCCAGTCTTAACTACACAGTCCTAGTTTGCACCGGCATATTTTTCAGCATATCTCTAAATAGCACAGGTGGGGAATGCCAGGCCTCCACCGTGGTTCGGATTCCACGTTAAACTGTAGGTCCTCCATTTCATCTCACAATCACCCTATACAATCACCCTACCATTACACATTAGCGTAATTGCGTATAACCCGAACGGGTAGTAAGACGCGGTGCAAATAATAATAATAAATAGCACAGCACACGCCTTAGGCCTATTCTACACTAGCGGTTAAAACGCTAGCAACCGCGCCTTTGAATTAAACCCTTGTTATCAAGTTAGAAAATAAGTTTTCGTCTAGACAAGCGCTTTGACCGCTACCTCTGGAGGTGTTAAAACCGCCTAGCGGTAGAAACGCGAATCAAACTACACCAGGCGTTAACAGGCAGTTGTACCTCAATGTCACTAGTCTTTCAGCAGGAATAATAAATACTCTTCCTCGAGATGGTATCACGTTTTGCAATATTTTCATTCACTAAACAAAGCAGTTTATCAAATGAAACCACAGACATTCTATAGTACAAAAAGAACTTCTCTTATGTGATTCATAAACATAATATGAAACTGTACTATTGAGAGACGCTTCGATAATGTGGGGTTAGTCCACCAACGTCTCTTTTGATGAGTTTTTTTGTTTTTTTGCGAGTTTCCTCCAACAAAATAAGTCCCTCAATACAGCTGGCCTGTACAATATCCATTTTTAAACCATTCTGCACAATTCGAAGCAACAACCGCGGAATTTAAACCGCTAGTGTAGAATCAGTAGCGTTCTATGGTAGCTGTTTAACAATCGCATTTTGGCAGTCGGGTGTAGATTAAAGATTTTGTGGGCGTAAGCTTGCGGCAAAACCGTCGCTTTTTAACTGATAGTGGGGAATCAGTAGCGTTTTGATAGTTATTTAACAATCGCATTTTGACGGTCAGGTGTGGATTAAAGAGTTTGTGGGCGTAAGCTAGCAGCAAAACCGTCGCTTTTTAACTGATAATGTGGAATGGCTTGCACAAACTAAAGCTAGGATTCCCTCGGTACGACTCGCGTCTGCGACCGTAGACTAGGGGTGTTGAGTCGCAGACGCGGGGTACAGTGTTTACCTAGATGTGTCTTGTTGGTCGCCAATCATGTGCAGTACAGAACTTTCCTCAGTTCTCAAGAGCTTTTCAATTGTATTTTATTTAATATTCCGCGTTATTTTGTTATTTTGAAATAGTGTGGATAAAAAATACTAATATGATCAAACAGCTATTCCTGAATTCTCTTTTCTTGTGTTGTCCTTCTCATGTTGGTCCCAGTACACTGGAAAAGATATGTACAAAATTGAGGGGTGTTTTTGCACCTCTTCTATGGAAAAATCTTGTATCATTTTCAAAACCAGCCCAATCAATACAAAACTAAATACAACTCTACTAGAACACACGCTTGCTCGGTGGTGCTTCTGCGTCTCGGAGCAGTGTGGACGCAGACGCAATGTATTGACGCTGGACGCGCACTCTGGTCGCCAGTCGCAGTCGCCTCGAAGGAACTGGACACATAACAAACTATGCAAACCAGTCCGGTCGCTGGTCGCAGACGGACGCACTCCGTCTTGACGGTGCAAACTAGTTTGTGCAGGCCAGTCTAAAGGGATAACTGAGAGTGCAAGGGGGCGGGGCAGCATTTATCTGTGCTGTTTTATTTTAATCATTGGGGAATTTAACGTGCAATTTATGAGCCAGGATGAGGCTGTGTGCTAATGTAGTTAGTGTAGTTTTACTGTTAAGCGCTAACTCGTCACTACTTTGACGTCATTCCATGGTCAAATGTCCGCATGTCATTGTTTGAGTGGAGTATTAACACTACACAATCTACACACACACTAAAATACCTCTAGAACTAAAATAACACTGATATTATGACTACATTAACACTAAAACAGGTGACCTGGCGGTCTAGGGGTAAGGTGTCAGACTTCTATGCTGGCGGCCGGGGTTCAATCCTCGGTCCCGGCAAAGATTTATCTGATTACCAAACCCTTCCTTCACCTCTGACAAGACATCTTGTGAATGTGGGGAATGCCAGGCCTCCACCATGGTTCGGATTCCACGTTAAACTGTAGGTCCTCCATTTCATCTCACAATCACCCTACCATTACACATTAGCTAAAATGCGTATAACCCGAACGGGTAGTAAGACGCGGTGCTAATAATAATAATAATAACACTAAAACAATACTACGGCTATACCCACACATTATAATCCGCTAGCATAAAAACTACATTGGAACCACACTAAAACTGGAAATATTATAACACCGGAATAACACTAACATTATATTTATATTAAACTCATATTTTTTAGCACTATGTCTTACTACCTGTTCGGGTTATACGCATATGCACCGATTATGTTAATGAGTTAGGTGTGAGGAAGGTTAAATTTAGAGGAGGTTTAACTACATTTGCGTGTAGGGAGAGTAGAAAACCATTTAGGGAGAACCACCCTCAGTTCAGCCAACCAGGATTCGAACCCAGATATTCCCGTATTCATCATTCCAGTCTACCGTGAGAGTAGCGCCTTAGACCTGTTACTGAAGCGGGTGTCCCTCGATTAATTTGTGTGGAAGGGGAAACACCAATTTCAGCAATAATGAATTTCTCGAATATTTTGTAAATCGAGTCCGTGACACCCCCGACTAAGTAAGCGGATGCGGCACAAACAGAGCGATGTATACGGACGATAGCGTTTACGTTATATTATGTGTTTTAGAGCTGGTTTTGATCGTGAACCGTTGCAGATGATCATTGTTTCCAAACAAATCTAGTACGGTTTCTGATTCTTTCATCAGACATAATAATTATAAGGGCATGGTTACTAAAAAAAAGTCTTCTTTCGTCCTGTTCACTCAGGATATAGAGTTTGTTTCCCGCCAATGCGGGTGAACTTTCTCTAAGCTACTCTCCTCAACAAGGCCCCTCAGATTAAAACCCTTATAATCGCTGTGTTATACACACTAACACATAAATAGAACATGCTTTAAAGTGTTAACACACGAACAAACCCACTTCGGTGGCCGCATGGTCCAAGGCACTACTCTTGCCATTTACTAGACTGCCGATGACGGGAATATTGTGGTTCAATCCCGGTCAGGTGTACTGAGGATTGGTTTTTCCCTAAAATAAAAAATCCCACGCTATCTCTCCACGCAAATGCGGCTTCACTTACTCTAAATTAAACCTTAGCCACCACTGACCAATTAGCGTAATTAGTACATAAGCGTATAGCTCTAACGGGTAGTAAGACTATGTGCTAAAAAAAAGATCTGAACACAAAGCCAGGAATTTAATGTGTGATTAATATGAGACACGGACACCAATAATTCATTAATGAAGCATCTCATGATAACGAAACATGGTATCATAGATATTTTGTCGGCCTTCATAACCACTTAGCCGTGACGATTTGTACTTATCCCTAAGTGCTGCACATCACGCCGTCATTCGCATATTTACACTAATATATGTATAAAAAAAGGGGAAAAACAATTTTTGTAAGAAAAAAACACGCACAGGATTAGAACCCCAACCTTCCCGTCACCAGAAATCCAGGCTAGACAAGAATTACGTCCTAGACCATATGCACATTTATGCTTGCCTCAGCCCGGAATAGATAAAACTTTACGAAACATAAAACCCCTCATTTCTCTTTCTTATGACGTACTTGGATATCGACTGTGCCGACATTAAATATTGACGATTTCTTGCAAAAATCCTTACGCTACTAGCCGTATTCTAAGCACGTGTCCTTTCTAAAAGGATTCTAATACTGCCATGCACAATAATAAATGTAAAAATCAGAACTTCGTTCAAGTATGATGATTTTTCACACCACGTCTTTCTACCCATTCGAAATAATCGCAGGTTTACATAATAATATGAGTAAGTTAGAATTTAGATGAAATCTACGCCCATTTGTGTTGAAGGATAGTGAAAAAATATATAGTTAATAGACATCCTCAGTTGGGGAAAGGTCTCAATAATGGAAATCCTACCCATTCCAGCACTTCATATAGATAAAATCAGGGAAATAACATGAGTCAAGGTTATATTATAACAAACGGTCCCTACAAAGATGATTTGCAGGAGAAAGTCAAATCAAGCTTCACGATTTCTTCTGCTAAAGTACAAAGCAAAAAACTGACTTTTCAAAACTCTAGTAGTGCAATGATAGTTGATATTGTAACGTTTGTGGAACATCAGATATGATTACTGTACAATCATGATTTATTTCATGACATGTAGAATATGGTTCCACCAAACATGTGCGGGATTCAGTGCTAAGAAAAAAAAATGGTACGGTGCATCTCACAGACTTTATTTCGATTTTATCTAAAAAGAGACATTTACTAAAAACTTGTAAGATTTGTGAAACGAAATAATAGGTATATACAATGTTTTAGAAACATTACACCAAAGATCATAAATTAAATAATACTTTCTGGCATTAGGAACTAGGAACACTGTTACAGAAAAATTGAGAAAAGAGAAATATCTTGGTCCAGCAAAGAGCATAAAAATCAAATTCATTTTCAAAGAACTGAATTAAAAGGTATATATATGATATCATCTTAGAAACTATTGTTTTTATAAATATATATTTCAAATAAAGGATTCTCATCTTTATAAAACTACAACTTTACAATAATAAGATATTTTGAACTAAAATAATTGCGAAGAAATTATGGAAATTGGAAGATTTCCCTAGTGTTAACTACCTTAAAAGTTATTTTCATGAGAAAATGGGAATTTACATATTGTCCATATTGATAAACATTATCTAGATATAAAATTTAATCAAAACTGTTAGAGTGAATTTTGAGAAAATAGTTTTTTTTAATCTGTTGGCCCTTCAGTAAACTACTCTTAAACTTAGGGTTGGACAGATAATGGAAAAAACAACCTTTTTTGTTTCGGGGGTCATAAAACATTGACATTTATCAATATATCGAGTTGGAATTTTTTGGCGATCACAATACTTTCTTTCAGAGGTGTCAAGATAAAGTAGAATTTGTGTGCCAAGACTTCATGTAAATATAAGAGTATTTTTTCTCATATAACATTTATACTGCTGAGTAATTTTTCATTTACAATTAATTATTTATGCTAAATATCCCTGAAAAAATATAATTTTATGTAGCATGGCTGAGAAATGTGTAAAACATATTATTAAAAATAATTATTTCACAATTTAGATTTTTACTATTATATGCTATAACGGTCCAATGTATGAATAGGTGGTTCAATTTAGGGGCCCGGTTTCTAAATTAGACCATTTGTTATATGATTATTATTAGTACCACGTCTTACTACCCGTTCGGGCTGTACGCACTTACTTTAATGTGTGATGGTAGGGTGATTGTGAGATGAAATGGAGGACCTACAGTTTAACGTGGAATCCGAACCATGGTGAAGGTCTGGCACTACACACATTCATAAGTTGTGATTAATGCACTTCTTGTCAGAGGTGAAGGAAGGGTTTGGTAATAAGATAAATCTGTGCTAGGACTGAAGATAGAACTCCGGACACCCAGCACAGAAGTCTGACATCTTACCCCTAGACCACCAGGTCATCTATGTACAGTATTACTGAATCGTGTATAATTTTTAAACTATCAAAGCAAACGGGGGGAAAAATGTAGTAGATAAGTTAGTAAATTACGAATATATTGGTACGTTTAATCCCTAGTTAATAATACATTTATGGCAGATATTGACATTTCTTTATTAGGTGGTCCAATATGGGGAACTTTACTACACCCAACTGGAATTCAAATACTTATTACCACATCGTCGATCAACACTCCATTTTATTGCCAGAGTTATGTCTTGTAATTTTTACCAATGGTTTTCAACTTTTTTTTTTGTCCAAGGCACACTATTTTTTTTATCGTGAATCATCGCGGTAAATTGAAAGTGCAAGTTGGTGACACAAAGGGAGACTCGGCCATGCTCATGCGCACACTTCTTTCAGCTGAATAAAAAATGCGTATTTTTTTTCTTTAGTCGATCATGAATTGAAATATTTGGTTGGAAATGGAAAGCCCAGATCCTCATTAATTACTCAATTCTTTGATTGTAGGCCATTAAATTCTTTGGAAATTAAATATACCAAAGTTTTCGAACTTTTTTAAAAACTTTATTGTTTTTTTTTAGCAACAATAACATAACGTTGATAATTTCACCGCACTCCTAGTGAAGTTCGCAGCACGCCCTTTGAGAACCACTGGCTTAGAGTTAGACCATGGGACCATGGACATGAATATTCGTTAATTATTTATTAATAATGAGCGTTTCCACATAGGTGACATTGCGTGTAAAAATCAATAGAGACGCGTCGTTAGTTGATTTTTTTTTCAATTTACATAACATAGCCTGGACTTTAATAAATAATTAATGAAAACGAAACTAAATTTGATCAAACACTAGTATATGGGGCCAAGCTTGGTCCTAGTTAACATTAGCTTGCCCCATATCAAGGGTCAGAGGTTGTTTACGGGGTTTTGGAACAATGTCACTTTGGCGGCCTCATTAAACAAGCAATGTTCACTTAACCATGTCATTGTTTTATTAACAAATAATTTAAATTGTGATCCACACTGAACAGGGGAAGGGTCCACGCTGATTAAATTAATGTCACGTTCATCTGGTTTGCTGGTGACGGAGTTCAGGGCTAGGACTCAATTCAGCTATATTGTGGGTGCTATTTCACGATATTTTCCCACTCTCCAACCACGCCAATAAGAGTACATTTTCTCTAATGTTTACTATTGTTAACTCATTAGTGTAATTAAATGCGTGTACTCAGGAAGGAGAATAACATGTTTTTAAAAATAAAGGCTTAGTTGTGCACATGACAAAAAGATAAAATATTATTTACAATATACAATAGTTTTATCTTTATAATCCTAGCTACCTTTAAAATGTTGGAAAATCACTTGAAAATACATATATTTTTATGCTTACAGCTAATATGTTGTAATTTTCTGCTGTAAAAGAGATTTTTAAAGGTATTTTATTATCTTGCTAAGGAGAGAAATCAATTAATAAGAATAATAAAGAATATAAAGTGATAATTAACCCTTTGTTTAGTGAACTTGTTACTAAACCTCAGGCTCTCCAATTTGATAGCATTGTGTTCAATATTTGTGGAAGGAACAAAACAAGATCGGATCTAAAGATGATGCATACTTTGCATCGAAACTGGCCGTCGTAGTTCATTGCCAAACTATGAGCAAGGAGAAAGGTAATTCGACTCAGATAAGAAAGAATAATTCATTCAAGTGTCATCTTTATATTTTTTAACCGTTCTATTTTATATAATGACAATTATTTACATGCTAATTTTTCATAACATAATTTTCAATAGAACATAAGTATTTACTAGACAATTATATTAAAAATATCCCTCCACTAGTCAAGTTGAATCAATTTGTATAGCTCAATCTAAATATGTATATCAATTATTTTGTTAATTTTTACTATGTTAATACATTCTCAAGATTCTCCAAGTTTTATTTTTGACTTAAAAAGTGACAATATTTTAAAATATTTTAACACTTTCATTTTGTAAAATGAATATCACACTTAACACAATTTTTTTAGACGATTTGTACGTCATCACACATTATTATCTCTTTTGTGTCACCCAATCATTGAACCATATGAACTTAACTTTATAAATAATTATACATACATTTTAATCAATCAAATCTAAAGTTTTACAGTCCTATCAATTTAGTTAGACTTGTTATTGATCCATTTATCAATTTTTGCTACCAAATTTAACAACTTGATGCTAAGTAACAAGGTTACTAAAGAAAGGGTTGATTTTCACTTAATGTTCTTTCTTATTAATTATGTAAAAGAGATCTTTAGGAGTCCGTGTCCATTTCTCAGAAAAGCTGCTACGAGTCTGAAATCGGAGTTTCAACGGCAAATCTACGGAAGAAGGCATAATGTACCTTCGCTTTCTGCAAGCTTCCTAATAACTATTATAACACGGCGGAAAATGACACATTCTAGAGATGTTATAAGTCCACTTTAACGTTTCAAAACGCGCTTTGGTGGCCGCATGGTCTAAGGCATCACTCTCGAAGTGTTTTTGTGAAATATTCAAAAATATCAATATTTTCGCATAATCTAGTGTGTTAAAATAGCATTGTCATCTGCCAATGGCACTGCCAATATTCCAATAATATAAGTAATTTCCAAAGCAGTAAAAATAAATAAATATTAAATAATTGGTAATGAAGTGACTTTATAACGTGACTATTCTGTTGTTAAGTGCTAGGCAGGGCTTATTCCCTATCTTATTTTATTACATTTCTGCCTCAAATTTAATTTATGATAGTAAAACAGTTTTACTATCATACCTAAGAAATAAAATTACATAGTCAAATTTATTGTAGTTGATTGTGAACATTATATATTTTAAAATGTGTACGTGTAGGTGGCAGTGATATTTAAAAAAAATAGGTTATTTATTCTGAAGATCTCGACGTGAGATTATTTTTCAAATCTCGATAGAAGATATAATATAAATTCTAGTCATAATGCTGTTGGCTAGTAGCTCATTAAAATTTAAAATACAGTTTCCTAACGCTATGGATAAGGTGAAATGGACAGAAATAAAATCAGCGAAAGAATTGAATTCTATATTGCCTTTTTTTTATACTGTAACTTATTTCGTCAAGAGTTTGTATGTATATATTCTTGAAATACGTTGTAGGGTGAACTTGTGTACATTGCCTCCAAAAATGCCGGTCACGTTTTATATCCATTGCTCACTTCTTCGCAATCTTTCCCACTCTCTCAACCCTTTTTTTAAAACCCTACTGCCATTCCAAACCACCTTGTGGAGGTAAGCTTCTTTTTTTTAATTTAAAAAAAAGCATATTTTCCAAATGAATTCGCTCTGCTTTGGTAATCTTCCCTCTCGTGGCTCACTGTCTCCCTACACACGAACTAGAATTTAAATGAGGTCTTACCTTAGACAAATCCGTCCATGAATATGTTGAAGGGATGGAGTGAGTTAAAATGAGTGGTTTTCAACCTGTGTGCGACGGCCACATACAATTAAGTTTTAGTGTATAATTCGAAAGGGTAGTAAAACACGGTGCTAAGAAACAAAGTGTACCAATAAAGTTTTATCCATGTGTAAACGTTGAATTCCTGCATATTAATATTTCCGACTCTTGCGAACATCAAAGAAAGAGAAGAAAAACTTTGTGAGCTGAACATGAAATTAGAGTCACCATGTCGTAATATTAACATTAAAAAATAAAAGTCTCAATTCTCACATTAAAATACTAATTACTATAAAATACTATTATTATAAAATCACTTTTGCAGTTTAAATCATAACTAACAAAGTTTACTGTTTTACTATTACTTTAAGAATAAAAACACATCAATAATAATAATATACTCTAAAATGCCTTTATTTAATGTTTTTTTAATATTTTACTTTTTCTTGGCCCATCAGATAAAGAAGTATTATAATCGTCAAAAAACACATTAAACACGATATTTTGATAAATGTCGACGTTTCATGACACCTTGAAACCGAAAAAGAGGTTTTAGCAAGGCCATCTGTCTGTCTGTCTGTCTGTCTGTCTGTCTGTCTGTCTACTTGCATCTCGGCATAGCGACTAAACCATTTGACCGATAACGTTAAAACTTGTTATCTAGAGTTTATATAAGGTTCCCTCAAGGAATTTTTGGAAATAGATATCTAACCCTACATTTAAGGGTAGTTTTCTGAAGGCCAAAAAAGAGCAAATTTTTTTTTCTAGAAATCTATTGTAACGATTTAAATTAAATTTAGCATCTAGGCACTGTTTAACATTACAAATACTATGGTGATTTCAATTTTCCTATGAAAATAAATAACTTTAAGGGTACTTTACATTAGAATAAATCTCCTGTTTTTATAATTTACGCGCAACAATTTGAAATACGAAATAAATTATCATCGTAAAGTTGTAGCACCATTAAAAATTAAAATATTTTAATTTAGAATATATATTTTTATAAAACCAATAATTTATAAGCTATAAGCGAACTTTTTTTTTAAATGATCACTTTGAAATATGAAATTTATTGTTATGCTCTTTTGTGGACAGAGATGTTCCTCTTTTCTCAATGTTTCTGTAACGGTTTATAGTATTTAACTTGTGCTATTTGGTGGAAAGTTTTTGCAAAAATGTATATTATTTTGTTTCAATGTTTGTATGCGAGAGGAAAGGCGAAGTGTTGCAACCCCAGATACGCATTGGTCAAGGTCATTATAACTTATCTAGCTTGACCTGTTGTTTTCACGAAGAAGGTCCTGGGCTTCATAAGTTGGTATATATGTTGATCCTTTGGAGGAAGAATTATTTAAACACTATTTTTGGAGTACGAACAAATGTTAGTTTTCAAATTAATAATTTATAGATACATATAAATGTATATTGATTCACCATTTAAAGATTAATATTTACAAAGCTTACACAGAAAACATTGGACTAAAAAACTAGTCCATATAATCATGGGGATTCGGCGCGGGATTAGCGTACCCACAAAATAATCCACTGCCTTTTATCCCCCCAAATTTGTCTAAAGTGTGCCGCAAACACACAAAGGTTGAAAAGCGTGAAACGTAAAGATTACCGGTATGCAGTAAACATCACCATCGGGTGGATAGAAACTAAATTCAGGGAAATCATCGCTCATAGACGGTAGTTGTATTTATCACACGTCCATAACAGACTCGGCCTTAAAATAAGAGTGACCAATGACTATGCACTGGACGAATCCTGAATAACTAAATGGTAGGTCATTGCCTCAACCAAACAAGGATCCGTGGTCCTATTTATTTGTCCAGGTGTAATTTTGAAACTAAATTTATTGATTACCACTATAGGTAGAATATTCTCCAAACTATTATCCATAATTTGTTTTTTCACACCGTGTATTACTACCCATTCGAGCTATACGTATATGTAATATCTACTAAAATATGTTAGGTATAAAAAATTGAAGAAGTTTACCCGCATTTTCGGGAAGGAGAGTAACAAATACTAAGGAAAAACCATCCTCAGAACACCCAATCGGGACTCAATCCCCAAAATTCCCTTAATCAGTAGTCCAGTCTATTACTTGAGAGATGGCTTAGACAATGTGGACACCGAAGGGGGTTCGAATCCATGTTAAATATTTACGTGGATTGTCAAAATTGAACATTTCTGGAAGCCAAAGTTAGGGTGTACGGGGTTCATGAAGTAGGATTTAGGATCTTACCAACATTAAATATATCAAAAACTTAACAAAAATTTCCACAGCTATTTTCTAGAAAATGGTACTCTTGTATTTCAATCGTCTTCGGCTAATGTAAACTTAATTGGCTATATTTTAAATTCCTATAAATTAGGCACCTTATGATAATTAACTTTTATGGTTACAGAATATAAAGACCGTTGTCAAAAACCATTTAAGGACTATAGAAGACAGACGTGCATGGGTCTAGGTATTGTATAGTGTTTTTTTAAAATCGGGTGCTAAGAAATTGTCAGTAAAATTTGAAAATTAGATTTTTAATCATTATCACAGAACTTTCTATATAACTTTATTAAAAGAGCAAAACAAAAATAATAATGCAAAAGCGAAACTATATTAAGTTTATTTTATTCGAAAACATTAATTTTGTTCTCTGACAAATTATGTTTATAATTTCAATATAAAGAGTGAGCCTAGGTTGCTACCAGTTGACAAAATATAACCACCAACTTTTCTTTACAACTCTTCGCTAAGTACCCCGAAAGAAACAGTGTGACGTCATAGCTCGGTTGGAGCCCTCCAAACACTAATTAAGCTCAAACTCTTGCTGAGAGCTTAATCATAGCTGCACTTAATGACCTTCCGCCAAGCTTGCCTCCTCGTTGATAACCAAGCAATGTGTTTCTTTATGGTTCAGTTGGGGGTTTAAATATAAACGTATTGAGCATGTCGTGCGACGTAATTACATTTCCCAAGTAAATGAGGTTTTGTCTGAGACGTAATTAAATTACAGTAATACGTAGGGCCAAAATTAACTTAGCTGCTCGAATTTATAGAGCACCGCGTCCATATGATATGTAGGCCTAAATGTGTTATATTTATGGTGTAGTTAGTACAATACTTGCGTTCATAAATCTGAACCAAAAGGTTTTAGTCCGATGCACGAATGGATGCACTAGGAGCATTATTTCCACACGTTGTGACTTAACGCTCTCCTTTTAGGTGAGTGAACATTTAGGCTCTGCCTTTCTAATCCTATCCTCTTTTAGTGAAACCCAAAGTTTTAACAACCAGTATGGTACTATCCCTCTACATATACAAAGTCTGAAGGTGGAACGACCCTAAGATGGAATTAACCTTGCATAGATGAAAGCCTCAATGTGGCATGACATCCATATGGCATTATCCCTTCATATCAAAGTATGAAGTTGATATGATCACCAGATGGCATTATCCCTTCATATCAAAGTATGAAGTTGATATAACCACCAGATGGCATTATCCCTCCATATCAAAGTATGAAGTTGATATAACCACCAGATGACATTATCCCTCCATATCAAAGTATGAAGTTGATATAACCACCAGATGATATTATCCCTCCATATAAAAGTCTGAAGATGGCATCGTCATCATCCCTATATCCCCGCACGCGTATTACTGATGCTGCAAATTAGTAATTGTGTTTTCGTGGCTACATGAACCATTATGTTCAAGGCAAACTTACGAAGTGATAATCTGAAACATATATTTAAAATTACCATAATTTATCACCTATACAGTACTTTTATTCTATTACTACAGTAGCCCCACGGCTTCTTTGGTGCTGACTGACAGCTCACAACTGACTGTCAGAAGTGACAGCTGCTAAACACATGTTTTTGCAGATCATATGGTTCGGCGTAGGGATACATAATTTGGTCTGGTAGCTTTTCAAAGCTGTCAGTTAGCACCAAAGAAGCCATGGGGCTACTGTAGCTATCTGGTGTACCCATTTTTGCACGAGGAATCTAAAAAATAGCTTTTTTATTTTTAGTATATAAAATTAACCACAGGTATAAGTAAACAAATCTCATATTATGTTTAAATTTTAATCCTTTATTAGTTTAAATTTTGTTACAAAACGTGAAAAGTAGGCTGACTAAAACACAATGTTAAAATAAAGATTTAATCTGAACATGTGTTAAAAGATGAAAATTCTTTTGTAACTTAATTTCTAATTTCTAAATAAACAATATTTAAACTTTTGCCTGTTGGTGCTAATGAAAACAACAAAGAAGAGTGGCACAGCATAAATGTTTGGTTGCGAAAAAGTTCAAACAATTGAATGTTACATAGTAATAGTTTACAGTTTAGGAAATTAGTTATTCATTTTCAACGTTTATGTTATAATTAAATCCGTTATTTTGAATCCACCATGTAAAATTTAGGATTTGGCCTTTTATAGATAACTTTATTGATTTTAAGACCTCGCAGAACTACAATTTTTAGACGATTTCTGTGGTGTTTCTTTAGTGTTGAGTAACTCATGTGGACAGACAAGTATCAAACCTATATCGAACTAGGATGTTCAACATCCGACTGCAGTCGGCATTCTTTATAATATAATCTCTTTGTTTACAATAGCTAACCATGACAATCCAAAACCAGATATCTCAACAAATACATTTTAGAAACTATCTTTGGAACGAACATTAATCAGCTGAGAGCACAAACAAACGCAATTCGTAGAAAATGCATTATTTGCCTAAGAGTGATCATAAGATACGAGAAAATAAATTGTATACATTGCTACAAAACAAATGGGATAAAAGAGCATCATAGTTCAACAAAGAGCATGTAGTAAATGAAATAATATGCTGTTTAAGAGACAGTTTGACCCTTTAAATTACCTGCATAGTTTATATTTTTGGTAGGGGTGGGTCAAAGCTTACCGGTAGTTATTTTTTCTCGCCATTTGTTAGCATATTATATTATATTTCTTTCAGTTTTCCTAATTTTTTAAAATCACTAGTTTTTCAATATCATCTATACTTGATTTCTCGCTGTTGCCTCTGAGGCCAGTTCATGAGTACTACAGTATTTTAAGCATTCTATTGCTCTGCCTAGTTTATGCCTTTTTTTTACACCCGTTCTTTGTGTTTTTGGACTGAAATTTTAACCATCTAATTTATCTGTGATACAATATTTACTACACCAAATGTTTTAAACAAAAATACATTTTCCAAATGAATTGTACATTCCTCGTGTTTTTAAATTCATTCACTTAAATGTTTAAGATTCTACATTATATTCGCAGTTAACCACATTTTTTTTACCAAACCAAGTATTAGAAAAAGTTTTTTTTCTACTTGTCATACACGTGCATTAATGTAAAGTCATTAGGCTTATTTGCTCCTAACAGTTTCTTTAAAGTTTTTCTTGCAGTTTTAATGAAGAAGACAGAGTTTTTTTATAAATAATTTACCTTATTCATTTTATATTCTGAAAATTGAAAAATGACACCTGGACATGGGAATCGAACCCGGGACCTTCGGCTTAGTACGCCAATGCTCTTACCACTGAGCTATCCAGTATTCGTCCCGTGCCCGTGCTAATGGCTGCGTTGTCTGATGGCTGTGATCTTAGATAATCACATGTTTATAAGCTGACGACTTCCGCACGTCCATCTTAGACTCTGCCTTAAACTATGAGTGAAGAATGACCATGGGCACGGGATGAATCCTGGATAGCTCAGTGGTAAGAGCATTGGCGTATTAAGCCGAAGGTCCCGGGTTTGATTCCCGTGTCCAGGTGTCATTTTTCAATTTTAAGAATATGATTTCTATGAGGGACTATCCCCACTAAAATGTATTAACAATAGTTTCGGCTATTTGTTTCATTATTCATTTTAGTTAATCATTTTCCCTCGTCACCTTATTTAATGTGTCACAACACATACTAAAACACAGAAAGATGAACAAAAAAACAAAGTATAGACCACCTTTATGGCCCACTGAGACTGGCCCATTCAGTACTGTTAAATCGCAAGTGGAATGTTGGGGTGTATTGAAGTTGAGAGTCATCTCACACTGGGCGCGCGCTTCTCTGAGAGGGCCGGTCAGACTTGGCCTTACTCAGCTTCTAAATTAAGTCACTAGAGCACTGGTACAGTACTCGCATGACGTTTGGATCTAGGCATGAATAATCTTGACTAGAATTCTGTATAACGAATACAATAATTCACTGCGTGTAGAGAATGATAGTTCACTTTATGTTTTTTCCGAAATATTTTATAAAAGAAAAAGAAAAAAATTATCATAATAAAATTTCTTGAAAAAATTTTGTTTGGCACTGGCCCTGACAATTTCAATTTTGTACTACAAAAAAAGATTTTTTTTAATGGTTTGTGAAATATCGAGCCCTCTATTTCTTGGATCCAATTTTTCATTATTTTATGATTATTTAGGGTGTTCTTTACACATAATTTCAAATATTTAGATTTTGAACTACACCTAGAAGTGTTCCTTGTACTAATTTTTGAGATTCTAGCATCCGGTCCCCTCATATTTTCCAGATCCTAGTAGTACAATTAAATTACTATTTTTCTAATTAACTGATGTATTGAGTTTGGCAGTAGTAATGCAATAGAATTTCAAAATTATTTTAAATTTTTAATATCTACTAGTTGTTATTTCTGACCTTTACAAGACAATTTAATCCCATCAAAGTTATTTTGAGCTTAGGTAAAACTTTGTTGACGATTGTTACTAGACATAGTTTTCCATGGCCTATATTAATGGAACAAAGCTTTGAATTATTCTGGAATTTATTTTTAAATAAATATCGTAGACTTCTTCTAAGCGTCTGAAAACTTTCAGGGTGAAAAATATGTTCGTCCTCACCAAAAATATTTAGAATTGTTTACTTTTTACGGTAAAGAGAATCTAAGATATCTCTAAATTGAGCTAAAAGCCAACCAGTGTGCATTCCTATTGAGTTAAATTCAATATTTTGGCTGTAAATAAGAAACTATTCTTCAATCGATATTCTAGAAGGAATCATCATTTACATTTTTATTTTTCTGTTGAAATCTAATTTATACTTTTACATAAATTTAGCTACACAATAAATCATTATAAACTATGAAAAACTTAGAAATATCTACTAAATTTACTATAGACTAGTATTTTAATATTCTACAGACAATCCATATTTTACTTAAAGAGCATAAGTCACCTAATAAACATTGTAAGTTATGCTACACTGTTCAAACAATATTTATCTTTAGACTCATATGGCCTTAAAAAATAATAAATTGTAACTTTGAATTTAATTCTTCTGTATTATATATATGGCACATGGATGAAAGACACATGGCCACCGCAACGGGGGAGGGAGGGGTGTGAGCGGGGCGATTGCCCCGAGCGCCTCTCGTGAACAAGGGGGCGCTGATAGGCACCCCTCGTACCCATTTGTGTTAGTAAATCCTTTTAAAAGTGTAATAATAATAATAATATTTAGCACCGCGTCTTACTACCCGTTCGGGTTATACGCTTTAAGTACTAATTACTCTAATGGATTAGGAATTGGGAAGGTTGAATTAGAGGAAGTGAACCTGCATTTGCGTGGAAGGAGAGTGGAAAACCATTTAGGATAAACCACCCCCAGTTCACTCGACCAAGATTCGAACCTCGATCTCCCCGTCCTCAGCAGTAGAGCTCAACACGACAAGCGCGTTAGCCAACTACGCCACCGAGGCGGGTTTTAAAAGTGTAAAAATTGAATATGTTATAAGGGCATTAGATCAAATTCCAACGAATAATGCTGCCAAATTTTTAAAATACATCTTGTAAACATTGAAAATAAAATTGTAGTATGTGTTGTGCTATAAAACATCAGTGTGATTAAATCGGTAAAGTGAATAAAGCAACCGTTGTAAGCCGGTGGCACCGCTACGACATGAATTCGTTCAGCTGACAGCCCGTGAGTCACAGGAATCATGCTGAACCTTTTCCTTCTCTCCACTGTCCACTATCTTCTAATAAGTTGGCTGACACACTGAATAGACAGACATTTAGACTATAAATCAATAAATATTTTGATAGTATTAATTATGATTTATCAAAGTGAATTGTGAATTACTATGTAGTAATATTCTGAACGTTTCCCAACTACAACAACAATTTATGATGTGTTACTTTCGATTTTTCAAATTGTGTGAATAAAATACCGTAATTATACTCAAATATATTTATTTAACCCTGTTATTCAATAATACAAAATTGGTGTCAGGTGAGAGGTATGTGCTATGAATTAATTATGATTATTTGAGCTAAAAACATAATTTAAAAATGCGAAACATAACCTTTGGATGATATAAAAAGTGTTATTGATTGGTGACACACTGCACAGTAAAGGTTGCACCGCTTGTTATTTTCTCCATAACAATAACCCTTAGAATTATGGTGTGAATACGAGATGGTGAGAGTGAGGGTATTGAGGGGGGGG
>CABFOW010002543.1:5702-27348 GCA_902141385.1 Timema californicum | reverse complement strand
GGGGGGGGGGGGGGGGGTGTTAGCTTCTTTCAAGGCTGTCCGGGGCGCTGAATTCTCACGCGACGGCACTGGAAAGACTTATATTTATTATTATTATTTTCTCAGTTGTAATCTTAGTGATGTATTCACCCGGACGTCCATAAGTAGGATTGTGATGTAGAAACATTTGACATAACGACAGTAACCAACAGAAAGTTGCAACGATTGTGGTGTTTTTTTATTGTATAGTTTCACCTAGTACACTTCATGTATTGATTAGTGTTATTTATATTGTTCCATGTTGTATTACATGTATTTTCTCCAGCTCTTGTTGGGATTCCAATCATACCATTTTGTAAGTGGTGTCATTATTATTTTTTTAAATGATACAACATTATCCAGAAACTGTTCCCAAGCACACCTGATGTTCTCGAGTTTTAAGAGTCATCGTGCTACCTCAGAGCTAGCCAAGGAATTTTTTTTTAAGTGTAATCCCTAGGAATGGCGCCCACCAAATCTAGTTTGAACCCCATATAAATCAATTTTACTATATATTATATTATATATGTAATTTTAAGAGTTATCGTCATTTACCAGTTTTTATGTTTTATTAGAATGCAAAAAGAAATAATAATATAACCTCACCCTTAGGTTTCTTTGATTACGCAGACCTATTCCAAGTTTCATCCTGCCATTTTTCTTGGTTTTGGAGATACTCTTGGCCGTTGTCACGCAATCTCAGGTGTAAAGCTAAAAATAATATTCTAGGCCTTACACCTGAGATTGCATGATTATATTATAAAATTTGTAAGTTAATTTTTTTTTGCCTGTTTCACAGTTTCAAGTTTCCTTGATTACATATGCTAAATGTTTGTAAGAAGTGTAAACATTATTTTAAATATATTTTGAAATTAAATAGTACAAAAAATCTTAAGTGAAAATATATAAAGGCCTACGTATTATTTGGATCAAAAAAACTATCAAGTGTTTTCTGCTGTGTTTTTTTAATTTGTGATCGTTGTATTGCCATGTAACCAACCACGCATCGTTCATTCCATGTAAACGATGGTTCACCCGTCGTATCTCTACCTAGAACTGAGAGCGGAGGACAAATACTAGCGTGTGGAATATAATTGGATGTCACCGTACAATGTCGTCACACCCTTTCCGTATAATAGAGAAGGGCAACCTTATCTTTATAATTACTCACATCCACCCTCCAAGTTGTGATAGTTATATCTACTTAATGCTACTGTGGCTTGTGTTAATGTAGATCCGCGACGATATACGGTTAAAGCTTGATTCACGAGTTCACCGAAACTAGAGAGCAGAATCTACTTGGGTGGCACAGAGATTCACTCGCTAGTATTATTATTAGCACCGCGTCTTACTACCCATTCGGGTAATATGCACTTACGCTAATGTGTAATGGTAGGGTTATTGTGAGATGAAATGGAGGACCTACAGTTTAACGTGGAATCCGAACCACGGTGGAGGCCTGGCATTCCACACACTCACAAGTTGTGATTAATACACGTCTTGTCAGAGGTGAAGGAAGGGTTTGGCAATCAGATAAATCTGTACCGGGACCGAGGATTGAACCCCGGAACCCCCGCACAGAAGTCTGACACTTTACCGCTAGACCACCAGGTCACCGCACACACACACACACACACACACACACACACACACACACTGGTAAAAACGTATTTTTTAGGGGTGTGCGAAGGTCACTTTTAAATGTGAAGTTAAGTCAAAGATAATCTTTAAACATTCGAAAGCAAAGTTGAAGCCGAAGCCAAATAAAGTATAAGTTTTTTGTTGTTGTCATAAACACTATTTTAAAATTTTAATTCTCCATTAAGTTTATCTATGTAAAGATAAAGTTTTAAAGATATAGCAAAGCACACTATATTATTTGATGTTGAGGTATATTTTAATTAATTCATGCTCACATTATATGTATAGGAGGCGTCGCGCTTGGAGGAGTTGGGNGGGGGGGGGGGGGTCACTCGCCACATCCCCCATCCCATCCACCCTGCCCTCAGTCCTCCCCTTTCGAAGTTGGGGAAAAAACTTGAAGGCTAGGAATTTTGTAGAGAGTTAAGATCTTCATATTTTATATCCTTTACTGTTTCTAGCCTGTGGCCTGGGTCAGTTTTTTTAATTATTAAACCCCCAATTCACCAATTATATTTTTTTGGGCCATGCCAGGAATTAAACTTGAGACTCTTAACTCAGTAGACAGACATGCTACCGATTGGGGTAAAATGTCGGATTGATATTTTAATTTGAGAAATTATATAATCATTATTCTGTACTACAGTACTTTCGATTATGAAAGTTCTTTACCACAGATGTGTACCGAGCAAAAATATCAATTTCTCAACTGTCAATCCCTACTCTTCAAAAGCTATCAACTCCATAACTAGGCCTAACGTCTTTAGTGGCCACAAGGTCTAAGGCATCACTCTCGCAATAGACTAGGCTGCTGATGACTGGGAGATTGGGGTTCAAATCTCACTCAAGTGTACTGAGGGTGTTTATTTATAAATGGTTTTCCAATTACCCTAAAAAAAATACAGATACACTTCCACTAAATTCAACCTTTCTCATCCCTAACTATTAAATGTAATCAGTACATATGCGTACAACCTGAACAGGTAGTAAGAAGCAGTGTTAAATAAAATTAAAAAATCCATAACTCATCAAACATTGATAGGAGATACCCTCATTAATAGATTGTATGGAAAGTTTTGTAAATCAAGTTGGCTAGAAGCGCCGTTGTCACTGCGTACTAGTTTTAAGGCTATTACTACTACTACTACTACTACTATTATTATTACTACTACTACTACTACTACTACTACTGATACTACTAGATACTAGTAGTCCTAAGAAGGTCAGGTAGAGTTGGGAAATTAACTGTCTCACCCCCCTCCAAAATCTATTTCGTGCAACAACCCTGTGTATAATTTGTTTTAATCACTAGTCTGGGTTAAAATACGGTTTAATAGCTTTTTTAAAAAAAATTATTGTGTGTTAAAATGTGTAATATTTAGTAATATATTTCTGTTCATAGTATATTTCATATCTGTTCAAAGTATATTGAAGCTTTCTTCTTCCTTTAAAATGTTTCAAAGATGTGAAGGTTATTGTGGGTGTAGAAGTAAAAGCGAAGGAGATCTGACCTTCTAATTTGAATTTGTCATTTCGAAACTTCGCACACATTAAAGGTTGAGAATACTCTACCCACCCTTCTGCGGATGCCATTTGATGAAGAGATTTTTTTTTGTGCTCCGCTTTATATTGAATGTACCCCCATTTTAGTCAATGGAGAGAGTACAATCATTTAGGAAAATAAACTACCCAAATTACGCTTGACAAGGATTTTAACCCCAACCACTCTGTTATCGACAAAATAGACTGTTGATGCCTGAGCGCCTCGGTGTGAATTTTACCTTTATGTAACTAGCAGAGGTTCTTGGCATTGCCCGGGGTAACAGAGCAATACATTTCGTGGGTACACCGGGTAATACCTTGCTTCAAACAAAAATAAAAAATAAATGTATTCATTTTACTGCTTTAGGTTTTGAATTAATTTTTAAAAATGTAATCAATATTCTGGTTTGGAAGTACACATGTTCATGCACAGGGTATACTAATAATTAAATTTTAGTCTTCTGCGTGCGGTAGATATCAAACAATGCTCATGACAGACATACAAATCCTTCATATGTCTTCATATAACAGATTAATATTCATTAATGAATTAGTGACATTAGGAAGAAAAAAAATCAACTCTACCTTGAGTATAACGAGGCAAATACTTCTTACATGAACAATCACAAGCAAGTATTGTGTTTTATTTTCACATATATTATAATTTATCATCAATCTTTCGATTGGGTTGCTGCAGTTCCCCAATTATTCTTCCTCTCCTGAGAGGACAGGTAGAGAAAGTATTGTGAGCGTAAAAAATATCGGACTTGAGATTTTGATGAATGTTGACGTTTCATGACCCCCTGAATCCAAAAAAGTGTTCTTTTAATTTCTGTCTATCTGTTTGTACCTCAGACTAGAGCCTAAACTATTTTACCGATCGGACGAAAACTTGGTATTTAGGGTTTTCATAAGGTTGGCCAAAGGGGTTTTGGTAATTGGATATCAAACCCTAAAATTAAGGGTATTAAAGTAATAAACAAGTAAGTCTCTCAAAAAGTGTATGTTCTCTTTCCTTCAAACTCTTAGGGGAAATGTGTACACAACAATTATTTATCTCTTATCATTTTAGACTCAATAATCAATATTTAACAATTTTATTGGTAAAAATTTAGAAATGATGAATTTAATAGTAATGTTATAACCATAAGATGTGCAACCTCTAAGAAAATGTCAAAAATGTTAACCGGATGTCGACATTTTATTACGACACATGGGGACCCAATATCAATATTTTTACTTTCTCGCTACCTTACAGGTAGAGAAAGTATTGTGATCATCAAAAAAATCAAAATCGAGTTTTTGATGAATGTCGACATTCCATGATCCCCCGAATTCGAAAGAGTTGTTTTCGCAATGCCGTCTGTCTGTCCATTTTTATGTCAATCTCTACCTCGGGTTAGAGCCTAAACAATTTTACCGATTGGGCTAAAATTTGGTATCCAGGGTTTTCATAGTGTTGCCCCGAGAGGTTTTCAGAATAAGTTATCTAACCCTAAAATTAAGGGTAGTTTATTGAAGGGCAGAAATAGGAAAAATAAATTTTATCAAAATTCGCTTTAACGATTTTTATTAAATTTTATATCTGGATATTGTTCATCATAATTAACAGAATGGAAATTCTCATTTTCTCGTGAAAATGACTTTGATGGTACTTTACGTGAGGTAGATTTTCTACTATGAAAATTAATTTGATTCTTAAGCTCTTTGGCGGATAAAGATAATTTTCTTAATTTTTTTGAAACAGTGTTCCCATATCTTAATGCCATAGAGTAAGTAATTGTAAATTATTTCATTTATGATCTTTGGTGAAGTGTTTCTACAAAAATGTATATACTTATTATTTGGTTTCACAAATCTTACGAGTTTTTATTACTCAAGTTAGAAAATTAGATTTATTGTTATGCTCTTTGGTGCGCACCGATGTTCTTATTTTCTTAATGTTGCTGTGGAAGTGTATGCTATTTGATTTATGCTTTTTGGTATAATGTAATGATTTTTTTTTTACTATTTATCGAACCATTGGAGAGGGAGAGATACGTATTGTAATTGTTAAAAAATGTTTAACGTTACCCACTGAAACATAAAAGTGTTTATCTCAATGTCGTCTGTCTGTCTATTTGTTTGTCTATAACTCAGCTTAGAGCCGAAACTATTTTAAAGATCAGGCAAGGAAAGTTGTAGTACTATCACAAATAAAAATATTTAATCTGGGATGTATTTTTATAAGACCATTAGTTTATTGGGGTAATCTGGCGGTCGAGTGGTAAGGTGTCGGACCTTTGTGCTGGGGGTTCCGGGGATCAATCCTCGGTCCCGGCACAGATTTATCTGATTGCCAAACCCTTCCTTCACCTCAGACAAGACATCTTGTGAATGTGGGGAATGCCAGGCCTCCGCCGTGGTTCGGATCCCACGTTAAGCTGTAGGACCTCCATTTCATCTCACAATCACCCTACCATTTTACATTAGCGTAAGTGAGTATAGCCCGAGCGGGTAGTAAACGCGGTGCTAATAATACTAATAATAATAATAATAATATAGTTTATTATCTATAAGCGTGTGTGTGTATGTGTGTGTACTCAGATAAATATAAGTATAAAATAGTATATATTATAGGGCACACTGACATATAAAACTAATTTCCTTATATTAAGGGTGACCTGGTGGTATAGGGGTAAGGTGTCAGACTTCTATGCTAGCGGCCGGAATTCAATCCTCGGTCCCGGCAAAGATTTATCTGATTGCCAAACCCTTCCTTCACCTCAGACAAGACATCTTGTGAATGTGTGGAATGACAGGCCTCCACCGTGGTTTGGATTCCACGTTAAACTGTAGGTTCTTCATTTCATCTCACAATCAACCTACCATTTGACATTAGCGTAAGTGCGTATAACCCGAACGGGTAGTAAGACGCGGTGCTAATAATAATAATAATAATAATAATACATATTAAGAATCAAATAGCCAAATATATTATTTATGCTTTTAGTGAGGATTACTCCATCTATATTCCATATTCTGAAAATTGAAGAATGACACCAAGACATGGGAATCGAACCTGGTATCTTTGGCTTATTACAACACTGCTGTTACCACTGAGCTATCCAGGAATCGTCGCACTGATAGCTCTGTGGTTTGAGCATTGGCGTACTAAGCCAAAGGTCCCGGGTTGGATTCCCGTGTTCAGGTGTGATTTTTAAATTTTCAGAATATTCCTTAATATTGTTAACCGCCTCTGTAACGTAGTTGGCTAACACGTTAGCTTCATACTGGTCTTGACTGACTAGGAAGGGGAGATCAAGATTCGAATCTCGGTCAGGTGAATTGGGGTAGTTTTTCCTAAATGGTTTTCCACTCTCCACGCAAATACGGTTTCACTTCCTCTAAATTAAATATTCCTAATTTACTAGCGTAATTTGTACTTGAGCGTATAAACCGAACGGGTAGTATGACGCGGTGTTAAATAAAAAATTAATTTTAAAATGTCAATGCACTTTAGTGGAGATATTCCTATTTTCTCGATGTTTTTATGACAGAGTATACTATTACATTCATTCTATTTGATGGATTGTTTTGTCAACAATACATATAATTTTTTCTTCTCACGAATCTTAAGAAAATTTTCTAAATATATATTTGGTTAATAGTTCACTTCGGGGTAAAAAAAAAAAGAAATATATATAATTTCTTGAAATAGGTTTTGATTAAATCTCGCATTCAAGCCCTGTTTAACATTACAAAGTGGCGGATCTCATATTTCCTTGAAAATAACAAAGATGTAAGACTATTAAAGATTTTTAAAAATTATTCTGAAAATACATTTTATTAATCCCAATAGACCTTATTAGTTGTAAACGAAAATAAATTTCAAATATATTTCTATAGGGGCTTACATACGTCTATTATTTCATGTACGCTCTTTGGTTTTAAGTAAAATATTTTTTAATATAATTTGTCTATGAATGTAATGTTGGATACTTCAAACTAATAATATCTATGTATGTATCTGCTATTTGATGTATGCTCTTTGTTGAAATGTGATGTTCTTTTTTTCTTATTATGTTTCTATTGCAATAATTATTGTTTCGTTTCACTTCTCTTACGATTGATCTAAGGCAGATAGCGTATGATTTGACTAGATGTTCAAAGAAGGCTATTATAATTAATTTATAAAATTGTTACTTTCGTCTTAGGTTGGTTGAAGAAAATGTATTCATTAATAATTTTATTCTTGAGTTTCTTTTTATTATTTCATTTCATTCTTCTTTTCATTGCTCCTACGCAGATAAAGTTTTTGTGCAGCTATCTGTATTAATAACGTTAGTTTAATTAATTTAAATAAATTGCTTTTGGATGTCATTTTAAAAACATTCGGTTTTTAACTTATTTCATTTTGTTCCAAGACAGTGAAAACGTGTAGTTTTGCTTCGAGAGTTTAAGTGTTTCAGTTATTTCTCCATTAATTTAGATTATTTTGGGAAAAATTAACCCTTTATTTATTTTATTATCTTATTATGTTTATTTTTATAGTGGTTCTAAGGTAAATTAAAAAGTTACAGTATAGAAAATAGTTGTACTCTGAGATTTTGAAAGGTGGCGGAAGGAAGGTGAAAGAAAGAGATTTTAATTCTAATTGTAGCGTGAAAAGAGCAAATCAATTTTGTGAACTTGATAAGGTAGTGATGGGGACAATTTGTCAAAACAACCCTGTGTTTGATGATTCAGTGCGCAACACAGTGCACCAGCAACTGCATTGTGGCTCTCTGCACTGTCTATCTTACCCCTCGTTCATCTTTCTAATACACTGACATAGATTAAATTCTGTTTAAAGGCAACGCGGCTCACATTTCCTCCCTCTATAACTTCCGTTCAAAATTTGGTTCCTCGTCTCCAGTGTATCTTGCCGCCGCCGAAGTCGTGACTTCCATTTCTTTTTATAAATCCTTGTTCCGCGTGTCTTGTGAGCTTTATCCATTCCAAAGTATCTCTGTGTAGTCCTTCTCTGATGAAATAATCAGGTTTTTCGTTTCCTACGATAATGGTGTTTTGATTGCTAACAACCTAGCAATTTCCTTAATCAAAGAGGACTCGAAATATTGGGTGTTCGATTCTCACAGCAGAGATAGCTTAGGGGAGGCAGTGCCTAATGGAGTTGCTGTCACTTGTTCTTTCACATCTGCCAATGACCTTGTAAACAAACTCAACCACATTCTGCAAATACTACACTATTTTCTATTGTTGCTATAAGAGTAGATATATTTTCCGAAATGCCAAACACATAAGAAAGAATAAAACATCCCAAGTAGGATTTGTATCGGAAGGTGAGGAGTTGGAAGAAAATACCATAACTCACAATACTCCCGTTTCTGAAAGGGAAACAAAGGATTTTGTTTTAGATATAGTTCGCTTCAAAAGAGGAGTAGTAAGGTGACACATTTCCAGAAAATCAGAATCATTGAAGCAGTCAATGAAAAACTACCCCAAATAGTAGTAGGCCTGGAAAGTGAGGAACATATAGAAGACAGTCTTATCCCTAACATTCCCGTTCCGAGCTGCCCTCTTGAAATGGATACGGAGAGAACTCAAAAATCAAGAACGCTTGTTGTCAGTACGAGTCGTACATCAATTACAGGTGTGCTACCCTTTGTTGGAAGAAAACTTGAAAAGGAGAGAAAGCCAAAGAAAAAAACTATTATTAAAAGGTGCGTGAATTAGTATAGAGGAAAAGAGAAAGAAAAATACGTTAAGAAGAAAAATAACCTTAGACGAGATGAGGAATATAGGACTAGAGATAAGGAAAGAGATGTTCAGCAGAAGAAAAAGAAGAAACCTAGGCGAGATGAGGAGTATAGGTGTAAGGAGAAAGAAATAGATGTTAAGAAGAAGATGCTTAGATTAAATGAGTATATTGAGAAGGAAAAAGAAAGAGATGTTCGGAAGAAGGAGAAGCTTGGACTAAATGAGGAGTATAAAGAAATGGAAAAAAGAGTTGTTTGGAAGAAGGAGCTCAGGTGAGATGAGGAACTTAGGGAAAAGGAGAAATAATGGAATGTAAATAATCGAAGAATAAAAAGGTCCAATGCAGTTTTCCAGTATAGAGAGCAGTACAGAGACAGCCTATAAAAGCAGGACAGTAAGGAGAACAAGGTCAAACGAGGTTTTATCAAGTCTCGTTCCTTAATACCGGGATACGTTTGTTGCTCGTGAGAGGGAATGTTCTTCAAGAATTCAGTAATTAATTTAAACAAAGAAAAACTAAAATATAAATTTAATGACAGTACTTTTATAAAATAAAAATTGTGAGAGTCTAAGCAATAATAGTTATGAATGGCTATGTAACACTCGCATTCGGTACTTTATAAAGGAAGCAATTCCAAAATTAGCCGTTGTCAATGGGCTGCAGTATATCCCCGTTCCTTCTTGTTAAGTTCACTATCATCTCTAGAAGAAAAAATGGTGGCACCTTCTATAAATTGTATGCAGATTCGACCTCTCAAACCATATGCATTGAATCCCCAGTTAGGGTTAAAAGGAAGCGTGGTTAACATAACAGTTGAGGTGAACAACATGTTACTCAAGACCTTAAAATCTAAAAAAAAAAGTTTGTTTAGCTGATTTCACTGCATTAAATTATAAATTAAAAACGCACAGTGAGGATATTAATGATGATGAGGATGCCGAGTTCAATTTGAACGAGGAAAGATTAAAGTCCAAGATATTAAGGTACATAAGTTATAAACTAACTCAAGATCCTAGTAATTACCATCGCAAGCAAATTTGTTTGTTCTTGGCCTTCATAAATGAAGTTGAAAAAGTAGAAAATATCAATTGTGAATTAAAATATAATCAAAATTAGGATGAGATGGAATCTAACCGTTCAAAGTACTCAGTAGTTGCAGACGATGTGTTGGACGAAGCTTTAAGTGTTGCCCATAAAGAACACCGGGATTTGGATGTTAATGAAATAGAAAACTTTGAAAACGACCAGCTTCATCCAGAGCAAAGAGTTGACATTTTGGTAGAAGAGGGGCTAGAAAATATGAAGGATGCGTATAATAATAGATTTGCTGAACCCAAAAGAATTGATTATAACGAACTAAATCAAGTCCTTCAAAAGTTAAATTCTGGTCGAAGGCAAGTAGTGATGCATGTTTTACATTGTATAAGCCAATTATAATATTTTAAGCGGATGTGCAGGAGAAGGTAAATCTACTGTGATTAATGCAATATATCATTCAGTGACTAGTTTCTATAGTAATTATCCTGTTGGTGACAAAGATTCCATTAAAGTTATTTTGTGTGCCTCTTCGGGTAAAGCTGCTTTTATTATAAATGGTATCACTCTCCACACGGCTTTTTCCCTTCCAGTAAATCAATTTGGAGGGCAGGTGCCAGACCTGTCGAGGGATATAGCCAGCACGATTCGAGAAAAATTAATACATCTTAAACTTTTGATCATAGATGAAGTGTCAATGGTAGGCATCAGGATTCTTAGCGGGGTATATGCGCTGCTGAAGCAAGTTATGGGAAGGAGTGAGTCGTTTGGAGGGGTTGGAATAATAGTTGTCGGAGATCTCAATCAGCTCCTCCCTGGGATGGACACTCTCGTATTCAAACCACTCCAAGTCAGTGATTTGAGTGTGTTATGCGATATCGATCCCCTGTGGGAAGAGTTCAGCATTTATGAACTTACACAAATTATGCGTCAACAGAATGAAACTCTCTCCATAAGCGATCTCAACAATCTAGCTGCAGGCTCCATACCTAGCAAAGATTTACAGCTCTCCAGGTCAAGGGAAGCACATGAATCGGACGTCCCGAGTGAAGCAATCAGGCTGTATTCTGAAAACGTCTTTGTAGACCAGTATAACGATGAAAAAATAGCAAACAGCCCATGTTCTGGATACATATTGAACGCAAAAGATTATTTACTAGGAAAAGTTAGTGTTTCTCTTAATAAATAGCCTTGCATTAATTTCAAAATAAAAATTATTCAGAAGTCGGTGGTCTTTCTAATAGTATCAGATTTCAAATCATCATCAAATGTAATTATGGTTTCTATTAATATTGACGTATGTGACGGACTGGTGAATGGTTCTTGTGAAGTATTGAAACACTTGACATTTAAACCCAATTCAAATGAGATCGATAGATTATGGCTTGATTTTGCAACTAACAACTCCGTATTAAAAAAGGCAAAATTATTAGTCTCCAATTATATGAAAACCAACAATTTAAACTCATCATTAGTCCCAATATTGAGGAAAGTTCATACCATAAATGTCAATGAGTCAGGTGAATCCCAGATGTTACGGCAGCAGTTTCCAGTGGTATCAGCTGAGGCTTTAACTATACACAAGAGCCAAGGGCAGACTTACAGTTTCGTTTGTTTGGATTTTAATAAATGTCAATCTGTCACTAGGAATTTGCTGTACGTGGCTCTAATTAGAGCTACAAGTCTAGCTGGACTATACATCCTGGGAAGTTTCAAAGTTCCTCCTCCTCCTAAAGATGACGATGCTGTTAAAAGTGAGCTGACTCGTCTTCATGATAAAACTTTTAATCTTTCATTTTGTAACCTAGAGCAAAAAAACGGCACAATTCTTGTGTACCATAATGTCCGATCTCTGCACAAAAATATGGCAATCATCATGGCAGATGATTGGTATTCGCGCTGTGATATCTTTATAATGCCCGAAACTGAAACAATCCCACAAGACTTTCTCAAATTCCTAATTTTAAGATATTTTTCAGATCTAATAGTGGTAGTGTCCGACGTCCAAGAGGATTAATATGTTTGGCCAAGAAATACATGAAAATTCAAACATGTAAGCCCATTTCAATAGAAAAACAGGTTTTCGGAATGGATATAAGTTTCACAGGGTACAATTCCCCTCGTACACCTAACACTGAGTTTGCAACTGCTATTCAAAATTTCATCCCTTTTGACAAATCTGATGTTATACAATTAGGAGATTTTAACTATAATATTATTGGACATAAAGATTATTTTTGTTGGAATTAATGAACAATAATAGGTTGAAACCCATTTTGAAGTCTGACGAGTCAACGACAAACAATGATACGCAGAGAGATGTCATTTTCAGTGATATGACAATAACCAGATCTGGAGTGTACTAAAGTTGTTTTTCAGACCATAAACCAATTTACTGAGAATTTATAAATTAGTGTCCCGACTATCTTATTGCTTTATTATCTAGAAATACATACATCTATATTGTTTATATTATTAAAATTAAAGGTCAAATCTTCTCTACTGTTTTCACGTTTTACTACTCCCTACTACTTTGATTTTACCTTTATACAAGCAATAAAAAATAGTAAAAAAAATAGTATTCACAATAATTCATATTACACTTTCACATTCTTTCATTAGCTATTGATTCCTCAGATTTATTTTTACTTCCCTCCATTCATATTTAGTAAATACAATGTTCATAAATTGGAACATGTAAAGCAGATCCCAGTTTCCAAGCGTTCAGCAAATGGTTCAAATTTTATTTTATTAAGGTCTTAGAAATATGAAATTGTTTGAAGTGCTCTTTGGTGGACAATGATACAACTCTTTTCTCAATGTTTCTATATCGGTGGATATTATTTTTTTATGGTCTTATGCGGAGTGTTGATGCAAAAATGTACATTATTCCGTTAAGAAATCTTACGAGTTTTTAGTACATGTATCTTTGTTTTAAGACAAAAATGGAGAGAAAGTCTGTGTGGTGCACCGGACCATTTATTTCATTCGATGTATCCTTATATAATTAACTTCATCAAACTCTCATGTCTAAGTATGTATGTGGCCGAACTTATTAATCCGTCGTTTTCGTGTACATTTTCATATATTCCATTAATATTTTGTCTTTCTTGGTACATCTCTTTCTAGCCATGATATTTTTAACGCGTCGACAACGTCATATAAATTAGTTGCTAGTACACTCGGGAAAGATTCAAACCCCGAACTTCCCGTCACCGGTAATCTAGAACAATCGAAACTCACTAAATTGACCCATCATGTAGGATATAACCCACCTAATTTTGGGATGTTAATGGGGTTAACAAAACATTTCTGAAGTCAGTATATTGCTTACTTAGAAACCTTAACTTTTAACTTACATTCATTTTCCCACTTGTAATGAAAATTAACAAAACGTGTGTTATATAAATTTATATAAGGTTTTCTAGTTTAATATAATTGTCTTCTTAATCTTGTTTACATAAATAACAATAGTTACCATCAAGATGTATAAAAATTGTTTTTTTGTTGGGCGCCCCTCCTAGGATCTAGGAGAAAAAATAATAATCAAAAAGAAAAACTTTTACCTCGGCTTATTCAGACAGTGGCACGACGACTCTCAATACTCGAGACCACTGGGGAATACTTAAAATAAAACATGAGCCATTTAGATAAAAATGTATTGTTGAAATAAAATGTAATTTAGACTACAATAAAAATAAATGTATAAAATAACAATTGTTGGCACTTTTGTGAGTTTATTGTTGTTCCCTTTTCACCACATCCCAATCCTACCTATGGAATTCCGGATAGCTATAAATCTAATTTAACAAAATATAAAATAGTATTTTTGAAACAAAAAGAAGTGAGAAAAAAAATCATACAATTAATATTTATACATAAAATAAAATTTTAATTAATTCTCTGAATTAGATAGTCTTTATAAAAATTATTACATGGATTCTGATTTTTATAGAAGAGAAAAAATATATATTTAAAGTTGAAGAGTTGGCTTGACCTCATCCATGAATTAGTCCAAATTGAAACACCAACTTCAGATATTTGTTTCAATTTAGTAATGAAAATTCTTCCACAATTTAAACGAAAATAAATAGTCTAGTTCTTGCACACACACTTAGCTTTCCAACCGTTAATTCACTTTAAAAATAATTTGAATTAGGAGATCCACAGATTTGGCTTCATGATAGGCCAACACCGAGAAAGAAGACCCAGTCTCCTTCAGAAAAGTCTTCCAAAATCAAATTTAAAAATGTTCTATTTTTACTTCCAAGTCCAAAGAGAACACTAATATATAAAAACAAAAGATAAAATGTTGGCTATGGACTAGAGATAAAAATCAAATACAATGCAAGTTTAATATAAATATTTAAATATATCCCAATGAATGTGAACAATGTTTTCATAAGAGAACTAAATGTTTATTTCAGTCTGTCAAAATTGAAAAGCGCGCTGGTTTTGAGTTATTTACATATTTCCTTGTTTCTTTTTTTCCCCTTATTTTACAATCACGAGACCCGCTACTCACTTGTTTGACAGATTTGAGCATGCGTTGAAATCAATCATGGCTGACGTTCATTATGAATAAGTCAACAAACCTTTTAAAAGGATTATTAATATGTTTAATAAAAGGTAAGTGTTCTCCCTTGAATCAAAATTCCTTATTTAAATTATTTAAAACAATGTTATACGTTGTTCCTTCCGTCCTTTTATTTTATGAATGGATGTAAATATTATTATTAATCAGGCCGGTGACACAGCGGCCGAACTTTGAAGTCCTTAATTTCATACAAAAATTAATTGGAAACTATTCACAAAAATTATAAAAATATAGGGAAATACAAGGTAGGGTGGCAGATTACGTCACACACTTTAGAATTAAATTTCCTTTTATCACCAAGAATTTCATTATTTAGTAAAAAAAAGTATCAACGAAATCTTAATAGAATCCACCATTAACTTTGAAAATTTCGGTCATTCGTTTCTATGGCGAAAAATCTAAATTAACTTTGATTAAACGACGTACAAGGTTGTTGCGGTGATAAACTAGCTATTAAAATGTAACTCACCGCTTCGTTTCTTGAATTTATTATTTCAATTGAAATGTAGGGAGAATGACTACACATAATTGTTAGTAAAATTGTTGCAAATGAGTGAATTCATATATATATATATATATATATATAAATTGTTCACTTTAAATAAAACACCGAAAATTGTGCAACAATTGATTATTGTTATTTAATCTCAATAATGTTACTTTAAAACAAAGATTGGGATGATATAATTATAAGTCACTCTATACACAATATAGTATTGTATTGATATAAGTTATTACTTTTAAAAACAGTTCATCATTCATATTTAATCAAAATATGTAAGGAATTAAAGCTCATCCCTTAAAGCGTGACTTTATTTTGCGTGTTTATCGTCTTGTAATTTTATCAAGTAGATTTAGCCGTTTGTTCTACATTAGGTTTACGATTTCCGTGCTATATGATGACCAAAAAAATACCACCTGTTTATATTCTTCTTGTAAAAAGAAATTGAAAGAGAAAGTAAAGCGAGGTGAGGGATAAGGAAACCCAGTAGAGAAGAAAGATAGGGAGGAAGAATAAAACAAAACGAGGCGTGCAAACATGAAGTGTGCTTTGTTTATCAGTGTTGAAGCTAATTAATAAAAGCTGGTCTCGGCTGTTTCTAACCTTTTCACAACTGGCGCTCTCGTCATTAGTCTTTTACAAACACCTTTTGTGGCAATGATTTCTTTTCATCTACCTCATTTATCATTATCCAACATGATTCATATTTAACGAGCAGTTTTACTTTTGTTGCATCACACCAAAGAATGAAAATCCAAACGATATTCATGTTTCTGTAAAATATTTCATACCTCGCGAGGTTTAGTGACTACCTTTGTCTTAACCTGTTTATGAAAATAGACAGGCAAGGATGTTCACGTTTTTTACCTAATGTAGCGCACCGCATCTTACTACCCATTCGGAATATGTGCATATTTACATTAATATCTAAGGACGTTGCCTACCTGTTACGTCACGGTCGGTCAAGATAGGATTTCCCATGTTAATGAATTTACGTTCTAATCAGCGAGTTTTAAAGATATAACGTTGAAACTAAAACCATAAATTATTAAATCATTCTACAGATAGTCCACAGTGCCACAAAAAAATATTCAAATAGTTTTGTTATAAACGTATTTTTTATAAATAATATATGCTACAACTTAGGCTATTTGGCGTGGCCACGAAAATGGCCCGAAAGGAGCTTTCCTGACGGGATGTAGATTAAAAACGTTCGTTTAAATATATGTATATCAAAAATAGTAAACAAAAAAAAAGGAAAATTAAAACGAAAATCAATATTTTCAAGGCGCAAATAGTAAAGTGATTGTGTAAACTCGTCAGAGGAAGAGGGAAAGGGTTATCAGCATATAGACAAGAGCCCTCTCAGGGTGAACTTTTCTCTTTCTTCCCTCTCTTTCTATTTCGTACATTGACGTCTAAGTGGGATAGTGCGTCAAGTTAAGATGCAACCCGCTTCGCGAAACAGCTTCGAAATATGCAAGTAGGCAACGTCGTTAAGAATAAATGGGCCCGTATATGCGTTTAGGTATAGTGGGACATTAAGCAGGAAAAGGATATACTTTTAGAGGAAAGATGTCCTTTTCTTAGGAGGAACAATTTAAGTAATTATGTCTTTACGCTATTATGGAAGGGCTCTCGAAATCTTAAAAGAAAAAATGGTTTAGCTATCTAAATAAACAGCAACCCTGAACTGTATATTTGCACCAAAAAGTACAAAACCTCTGAACTATCTCTGTAATTTGGACAAGTTAGAAAGTCGACCGAAGTGAAGCTTAGACTGGGTATGATGACTTGTACGTACATATATTTTTTTCATCACGTCTTACTACTCGTTCGACTTAAACACTAATATATCAATTACACGAATAGAGAAGGGGAAAAAAGAAATAATTTTGGTAAAAATAAACCAATATTTGTGTGGAGGAACACTGTAAAATCATCAATGAAACCAACTCTTACCACACCCGAACAGGATTAGAAACCCGCTATTATATATCCCCGTTATTGTCAGTACAGTCTATTGATAGATCAATGTTTTGGACCATTCAACCACCTTATACTAAGGCATTAGTAACTTGAAAGTTTACTGCCAGCACTTACAAAAGTACACCACCTATCCCTATATTTGAGCTAGTTCTATACAGTCCACCTCATTACACACTATCCCTTTCAGGTTATCCTCCCATCTGAGTCTAGGTCTTCCAAATAGTCTTTTCTTATTGGGTTTGCCAGGTCATACTCTGAACACGGTTCTAGATTCTCCCATTCTCGTTGCATGTTCTTCCCACCATAACACACGATACTTGTTTACTCTCACAATGTATTGTGAAGAGTAGAGTTTATGTAAAATATTAGTATGTAACCTTCTACATTCTCCAGGAGTTTCATCTCTTTTTGGACCAAATATCTTCCTACCTTAAACTGTAAACATAAATTTTATGAATTAAAATTATTTAATTACAAAGTTACAACATATTAAGGGAGACATAACTGTTACGGAATTTTTACTATATATTTGGCTCACGTGAATTTGTTGAGAACAGCTATATATTATTTGAATTAAATGTATATTTTAATGTGAATTTCATAAATATTGCATTTTGGAAGAAAAAAAACACCTCAATACACCCGATCAAGTTTCGAGCCTTAATCTACCGTCAACAACAGTCTAGTCTACTGTGAGAATAGCGCGTTAAACCATGTGGTCACCGAATCAGATAAGTAAGTTAATATAAATGGAATGTGCGTAGAGGTATTAAGATCACAAATTGGTAAACTTGTTAAAATCAAAAATCAGTATATAAATTAAGACCACATGTGTGTAAAGAGATTATGTTCACAAATTAGTACAATTTTACCATTACAACTGAGTAAATAAAATAAAATCCCATGTGTGTAAAGCGATTAAATTCACAAATGATTAAGTGATAGGTTCATATATGAGTCAGCTGATAAATTCCAAAAATCAAAATTTTGGCATTATAAATATTTAATAATTTCACAGGAATTTTATAAGTTGGCTTAGTGTTATATTTTAGAAAAGCCTTTTAATTTTATTATAAGTTCACCTTGTTTGGTCTGCATGAACATATATTTATCCTACCGATAACTATCCGGTGGATAAATTCAGTTCATAATACTCTGAAAATATTAAAGTGGCCGATAACGCTGGCCGATAACTTTAATCTCCCGAAAGCGAGATATATCCTGTAGCCGAAAGATCATCCCTAAGATCTTTAAGATATATTGACGTGTGAGATCGTCAACTAGAGGTTGTTTTTGGTAGGAAGAACCGTGTATGATAGTTAATAAAGTTTAATATATTCATACATCAAGTCATATTATCTGCAGCTGTCACTTTTGATATATATATCAATACCTATGAAATAACACAAATAATTTAAGATAAAATTAAATTTTCTTTCTTATTATCTTACTCCCCTCTCGTTATTTGCTCTTTATTCTTCTATGACATGTTTCGGTGTTATATGTTACACCATATGCAGGTCTTATTTTTAAACAAATCATAATAAGACCTGAAGATAGTGTAATATATAACACCGAAACATGTCGTCATAGAAGAATAAAGAGCAAAGGACAAGGAAATAAAAAAAAAGAAATAAGATTTAATTTTATCATTTATTACTCCTTACCAAATAAATATGAACATTACTAAAAACAAATAATGTAGTAAAATCGTATTAATATTTGCCGCAAATAAACGCGTTTGCAATTTTTTTTTTCAAACTATTCTTCTAGTCAAAATCAGAGTATGGTTAAAATCCATATCAAAATTAGCCACCATGATTAGAGGCCGACTCTTTGGGCTGCCGAATAAAATAGTTGTTTTTTATGCGATTGTGTTAATATTCCATATATTTAAATTCGTATTTGGTTCGATTTCCGTATGTGGGGGATATTTTTTAAGATAAAACTTATATTATAACTTGATACAAAAATAGATCGTTATTGTATTGACCTATGCTAGACGAACTTGAACCTCTACGACTTGTTTCTTGGTCACACCTTCCACTAAAAACACCTTTACTCTCGTGAACAGGGTGGATAGTTAGTTTGCGCGTGTTAATCAGACAATGTAGGAGACCCGGGAGGGTAAGGGGGTGAGGAGAGGGAAAGGGGGTGTTAATGCAAGCTTGAAGGCAACGCAAGGGTTCACTAAATAAAACACAGTCGACCTAATTTCCCGGTTATCCTGTGGGTATTTCGGGAATTGCGCTGCCAGTATGCGTCGGGAATAAACTAGCCTCTTTCGACCATGCTGCGGCTATTTGAAAAGTTAACGTTCTTCGAGATAAATACAGGACTGGATTAACTATAGGCTTAAATATATTTATATATTTATATATGTACAACATAATTATAAATACATACTATAAATAGCCATGTATATTAAATTATATACATAGCTACACGTATTATCATAATATGTATTAATTTATAATAATATACACGTACAAAAATATATGAGAACAATATTATCACTCCAGAAGAAATAAATGGTACGACACAATCGTACAAACTTTCTCATATTATATAGTATAGCTACGAAGATAATTTAAAAAAAAAAGTTTTTAGTAAACTTCCCGTATTTCCTCATAAAAACCAACACATCATCTTGTTGATTACAATAAAAACTCTTTATATATAAATGTCAAACCAAATTGTTAAAATATATCATAAAAATTTAATGTTTGCAAAATCGTTAAGGCCATTTTCAAAATAATTTGAATCTTCAAAAATCACTCATCAGTAAATAACATTTTATCAAATTTTTATGCAAAACTAAGTATGTTTCATAAAAAAGAAGCAAACTCACAAATCAAGCATCACAAGATAAGCTATATCCTAACTATATTGAGTATTTCTTTACAAATATTTTCCCTTGATTCAATGTTATAACTTAACAGTAGTTTATCTATACAATAATATGTTTGTAACATCTGTTTAATTCAACTCCATTTAAAAAACAACATTACCTGGGTGACGGGTAGGTCAAAGTAGATAGAGTATTTTTTACAACTGACATTGAAAGCCAAGTCTTTAAAATTAATGTATCATGTTATTATAACAAAATGGAACAGACGAAAATCTAAGAGAAACAAAACGTTTCGATAAAAATACTTTAAATTTGTAAAAACGCGATTATACCAATAAATCAACAAATATATTTTTTTAAACAAAGGAAAGTTTACACCTTAGATAAATATATAGAGAAATAGGGGTCACGAATTCAATTCTCGGTATTACCGAAAAGTGTATCATTAATTTTATGAAATTGGGATTTTACCTTTCACAGTAATGATTTACCGCCCAAGGGACTAGATTTGTGTATTTTATAGACTTAAGTTAATCATCATTATCATCATCAACTGTTTCCAATCTGTAGAGGGGTCATTTTAATAAAATACCTCTATATTCCTCTATCCTTCCACCTTTCTTCCTTCTTTAATCACTTCGATTCTTTTACTATCACTTGCACACTTTTGTTATCTACTCCCCCATCTCTTTCTTGATCTCCGTCTCAGTCTTTTTCCTATAGACCTAACTTCCATCATTCTCTTTGGCATCCTCTCTTCTCCCATCCTGAATACAATCATGTCTGTACCATCTCAGTCCTGCTTCCTCCACTATCTCATGTACTCCCTGTGCCCCCACTTTTTCTCGGATAACTTCATCCTAATATTGTTCCTCCTCGTGACAGCTAACCTGCTCTTCACAAACTTCATTCCCATGGCCTCCCCTTTCCTAGTCTCTTACATTTAATGTGTATGTTTCTGCTGCATATTTGACAGTAGGTACGAAGTACGCCCTGTACAGCACTTCCTTACACTTCAAAGACACTCCTCCAATCACTCTGCCCCGTGAACTATGGTAGTGAACGTCTATTAGCTGTGACTAGACTATATCCATACTAATGAGAAATTTGGTGAGATATAAATAACCATCTAGGCCTTCAAGCGCTCGAGCAGCATTCATCCTGCCAGCTCAGCGTTACTATCGCGGTATTCCAACCCTTTAATTGTTCTTAAATTAAAACCATCTATAATCAGTTTGGATGGCTGCCCGAAGCTACCTTTGTAGCTTCAAAATAACATCCAACGGCACCGGGTCGTATCCATCCCAGTGTCCTTGGTTCGTACCCTGAATGAGCTAGTCTAAGATCTGATCGCCCTGGATTCACGTGCATTAGCTTATAGCTTAACACTAGTTTTAAATATGTAAACAAATTGTGTTCGGCTGCCAGCTAATTTCACGTCCCTTATCAACAATTAGACTGGGTTTTAATTAAATGATAGATAACATAAATTAAGGACAAATGAATAATAAAGATTTAGTTACACACATTGAATAGGGTTTGAAATCACAGAATGATTATAAATAATGGAAATTGAGTTTGAATGACTAGTTCATCTCCAACTCCTTGACTGCGCGAGCGTTTAACACACGTTTGATCTGTATGATGGTGTGATCGTGAGTGTTTAACACACGTCTGATCTGTATGATGGTGTGATCGTGAGTGTTTAACACACGTCTGATCTGTATG